>JAXIVJ010011645.1:0-42946 GCA_036785665.1 Chirona hameri | reverse complement strand
CTAGGTATGGTTCTCTGACATATATTCCGTTTTTTATATTCTATAAAAACAAAATATTTGTGATAATCCCCCCCCCCCCCAAAAAAAAACAACAAAGAAGTGTTTTAGTTTTTTGGAGTAAAAAATCTGAGATAGCCAGTTTGTACCACTTCAAATTTCTATCTTATAGCGTTTGTCGATTGCATTTTGCTTCAAACGTGAAATTTGTACGGCCTGGGAAAGTTTAGCTGATTTTGGTGTAAAACTCGTGTGTAGTGACGTCACTAAATTCGCTATAACTCGACAAAATATCAGGCCGTGTCACCTAGTGCCAGTTGACCACCAGGCCGTGTCACCATGTCAACTGGCACCTAGGTGCCAGTTGATAAAAAAACTGGCACCTAGGTGCCATTTTTACATTTTTTTTTTCATTTTTGCTATTTAGCCATGTTGAATGTCATTTTTTTCAACATGGCTATCTCAAGAATGGCCTATAATAGCATGATCCAGAAGGAATTTTACTGCTATCTTGCGTATCATTGGAATAGGAAGCATTTTAATATTTCCCCATTGTCTTATAATTGGGAGGTCACGAAATTTACCCGACCTTAGGTCGCTGATATTAAAAATCCAAGACATACGAATTGTAGATATATATGACCTTATAAAATCCTGTAAGTGGGAAACTGATCATCCAAAAACTGTGGCTGCGGTACGACCACAAGTTTTGTTTAAGGTGGGATCACGTGACCTGGTCTGGTGACCTGACCTGAGATGACCCGAGTTTTTTTTTGTAAATATAATGTGGACAATTGATGCTCAAACAGCTGTGCCAAAAATGGCCGCGCTGCGCGTCGCCGTTTCTCCGTTATCCGCGAAAAACTTTAGGGGGGGTCTACCTCCCCGCCCTTCCCGGCACGGCGCAGGTTAAAATATAGAGATGATGTGAGCATGCAGTCAGGTGTTAGGGTATTCATGTGAAGTACAAAAAATGCCTCCAGCTTTGCTGGGGTCATTTTTGTATGTGACACTTTTGGTCGGGCCACTCAAAGCACTCTTACCACCCCTGGTTTTGGTATAGAAGTCTTAGTTCGACGATCCATTCCTTAACTAAACAACTTTAACATGCGATGTTTGGCTTGAAATGCTGAGATTTTTGTAATATGTTGGTAAGAAATAAAATGTTACACAATTGCGTTTGGTGGTTATTAGCAATGATACGCATTGAAAGGTCAGTTGTGATCTCCACCCACTGAGACTTGTCAAAACTTCAGAACGGTTCAGAAAACTCATGTGGCCTGTGACGCTATTGGCCGCAATGGACTCGCCAATCACGGCTAAATCCAGCGGGCCGGCCCGTGCGGCTTGGATTTGTCATGTGCGAGCGGCTCGCGGGTTGGAAGCGGGCGGCGATTCGATGCTTGGGCACAATCAATGCACACGCGAGCAACAGACCTGTGAGCTTGTCGCTTGCAGATTTAGTAACTAGTATGATGGATGCTAAACTGAACGAATTGGACTCTAGACGCATATGTTCTTTAACCCTCGCCCCTACGGGAGTTCTTTTCACCTTCGCCCTAGGCGGGGGTGGGGGGGGGGGGCTGACAGAACCCCCCTGTTAACTTCCAAACCAATCAACTTAGAGCAATGCAGTAAGAACAGCATGTTGCCTGTCATGAGGGAAATCTAACAGTATGCGATGTTTAGGTTTCAGATCAACGGGTGACCTTCCAGGTCAAGTGAATGACCTCGATTTACCACGTCAGAACAGCGATTTTGCTCTTCAGAAAACCTCAAAAATTAGAAATTGATAAATGTAAATAAAAGGCATGTTCCCTAAACCAGTTTTGGCTCAGAAATACAAAAAAGTAATTATTTGTTCGTATCTTGTCAAAAAAGTAAGCATTTTTTCTTTCTTAAATGACGTCATCAGTTTCTTACACTTAGGGAGCCATCACTCAGTCCAAAATGAAGATATTTCTTTGAAATTTGGTATGGGTATTGTTCATACGCAGTTCTCTCACATGTATTACGTTTTTTTATATCTTTGAAAATTTTGATATTGTGGTGGGTTTTACAAAAAAAATTAGGGGTCAAAATCCCACAATTTCGCAAATCCGAGATTGCCATTTGAAAGAGAATGCAATTTTGTATCTTTGGTGCATTGTGTTTGTAGTTTGCTTTAACACTCTGTTTCTACGATTTTTCAAATATTTCTTATTTTTTTTACCAACATGATGTCATCAAAGCATGATTATCTCCAAAACTGCATAATCAATTTCAATTAAATAGTTACAGCATACGTATAATTGTTGTAAACTCAGCTACTCAAATTTTCGGTAAGATACACTGCATCTGTAAAAAGTTATTTAAGAAAAAAACCTCGGGGGGGGGGGGGGGCTGTCAGGCCCCGTAGGGCGAGGGTTAAAACGGTCAATTTTTTATCATACACTTGTTATGATCTCAATACATGTTTCCATAACTATTGAATAGTGATAATATCGCCTAAATCAGTCATTTATTTCTTGGAATGTATAATATACTAAGACTTATATACTAAAACTTATCAGACACTTTTCAGAATCTTCTCAGCGCAATAATCCTTTGTGAAAACGGCTACTATAACAAGCTCGGCAATTGTACGCAAATAATAGTAAATGTCACGTCTGCTAGCCCGTGTCTACTAGTACTGTCACTACGTCCGATACATGAACAAAAATAGCGCTGAATAAAACAAAATCAAACACTCTTATCCTGGTGCCGTTGCCGTACCTGCCGCCACCAGGGCATGATGAACTGGTTGAAGTCGCCGCAGGTCGAGTTGGTGGAGTTGTTGTACGTGACGTTAGCATCGCTGATGTTGCCGCAGCTGAGCATGTCGTCACTGCTTGGCGCAACAGTCGTGGCTGCCATCTGCCGGACATAAACGGAAGTTTATGGCACGATCACTGGCGTACGGGAAATGTATTTTGAGCACTTGTTTACATTAATAACCTGCCAATTGAAACATCAACAATTTGTAGAAATGCTATTACTATACAAAGGATGCAATATAATCATTAACTAGCAAACAAAAAGAAACTTTTTGAAAAAAGAAGAAAAGAAACGTTTACATGCCATGACGATGTGGATGTCTGCAAGGTATAGGCGCAAACCCGTTTGGTATCGACAAAAGTATCGGCCGATAGCAAACAAGTATCACCAAAAACTCCGATCTGTAATATCGATGCATCATGTGGAATGTATGCATGTATTCCTTCCATCATTGGGCGCGCAATCATCTATCTGGAGCTCAGCGTGCGGAACCTAACCATCTCCGAGCCGCTCGTGCCGCTCCTGATCGATCAACTGGTATCAGGAGGCGGTGACCGCCGCCCCTTGCCGTTCCCTCCCCGGGCCGCTCGTGCCGCTCCCGCTGGATCAACTGGCATCAGGAGGCGGTGACTGCCGCCCCTTGCCGTTCCCTCCCCGGGCCGCTCGTGCCGCTCCCACTGGATCAACTGGCATCAGGAGGCGGTGACTGCCGCCCCTTGCCGTTCCCTCCCCGGGCCGCTCGTGCCGCTCCTCATGGATCAACTGGTATCAGGAGGCGGTGACCGCCGCCCCTTGCCGTTCCCTCCCCGGGCCGCTCGTCCCGCTCCCAGTGAATCAACTGGCATCAGGAGGCGATGACCGCCGCCCCTTGCCGTTCCCTCCCCGGGCCACTCGTCCCGCTCCCAGTGGATCAACTGGTATCAGGAGGCGATGACCGCCGCCCCCTGCCGTTCCCTCCCCTGCCGTCCCCTCCCCGGGCCGCTCGTGCTGCTCCTCATGGATCAACTGGCATCAGGAGGCGGTGACCGCCGCCCCTTGCCGTCCCCTCCCCGGGCCGCTCGTGCCGCTCCTCATGGATCAACTGGCATCAGGAGGCGGTGACCACCGCCCCTTGCCGTTCCCTCCCCGGGCCGCTCGTGCCGCTCCCGATGGATCAACTGGTATCAGGAGGCGGTGACCGCCGACCCCCTGCCGTCCCCTACCCTTGCCGTTCCCTCCCCGGGCCGCTCGTCCCGCTCCCGGTGGATCAACTGGTATCAGGAGGCGGTGACCGCCGACCCCCTGCCGTTCCCTCCCCGGGCCGCTCGTGCCGCTCCCCGGGGGATCAACTGGTATCAGGAGGCGGTGACCGCCGCCCCTTGCCGTTCCCTCCCCGGGCCGCTCGTCCCGCTCCCGATGGATCAACTGGTATCAGGAGGCGGTGACCGCCGACCCCCTGCCGTCCCCTACCCTTGCCGTTCCCTCCCCGGGCCGCTCGTCCCGCTCCCGGTGGATCAACTGGTATCAGGAGGCGGTGACCGCCGACCCCCTGCCGTCCCCTACCCTTGCCGTTCCCTCCCCCGGCCGCTCGTTCCGCTCCCGGTGGATCAACTGGTATCAGGAGGCGGTGACCGCCGACCCCCTGCCGTCCCCTACCCTTGCCGTTCCCTCCCCGGGCCGCTCGTCCCGCTCCCGGTGGATCAACTGGTATCAGGAGGCGGTGACCGCCGACCCCCTGCCGTCCCCTACCCTTGCCGTTCCCTCCCCGGGCCGCTCGTCCCGCTCCCGGTGGATCAACTGGTATCAGGAGGCGGTGACCGCCGACCCCCTGCCGTCCCCTGCCGTCCACTCCCCGGGGAGAGGCGCGCAATCACCTCAGGTGGCGGCCACTGCTGCTCCCGGTCAATAGGAAGCTGCTCGGGGCGCCATCGGTAGGGAGGAGGAAGGGGGTGGGGAGAGGGGGGGGGGGGGGGTAGTCAGATGTAGCTGCAAGGAGCGGCTAGAGCGGAAAACAGCAACCGAAGAAAACAAACATAATTGCCGATTGCTAGTCGCGTGCTAGGCATTGGCAATGAACCTCCAACAGTGGAAGCTCAGACATTCCGTGGTCCGATTTTTCGAAAATTGTTTGAGTGTAGGAACTTGGGCGCCGTGGAGGCTGCTTTGTCTTATTAATATTCCAGACTGCTGTGGGATTTGGGCATGGTGGGCACTGAATCAGTTAGCTGCTGACAGCTGCGGAATGCTATTTCTTGAGAAGATTGACTCGTTGTGCGCCAGAGAAGAGTAATTAAATTTAATGACGTCAGTAGGAGGCGGTGCATTATGTGTGAAATGTAATTTCATGAATTACATTGTTAACCCGCCATTGACTGGAGAGGGGGGGGGGGGGGTAACGCCCCCTGATGCACTTTCGTAATAGCTCAAAAACCAACAGCACTATCAACATGAAACTTTGGGTACCTTCTACTATATCAATTTCACGTCTTTTATGCAAATATGCAGCAATTTCGTTCAAAATTTCAAAGATATAGCAAATTTAATGACACCACTACACACGAGTTTGACACAAAAATCAGCCAAACTTTAACATTACAAATGGAACATTTTGAACAAAATCCAATAACAAATGTCCAAATATAGAAAATGGCATGGTCTACAACATGGCTATGTCAGATTAGTGAGAATTTGGGTTCTTGACCCCCCAAAGTTTTTTTTTAAAATTGGGGGGGGGAATGCCCTCACAATCAAAATTGCAAATATTTTCAAAACAAGGAATAAATGTTGCAAAACCACATATGGACAATACCCAAGCCTAATTTTAAAGCAATATTTGTTTTTTTAATGACTTATGGCTCTTTAAGTATGAGTAGATCTTAACGTCATATTTGAAATTGCGTGTTTTTGCTTGTATTGACCAGATACAAACAAATACATGCCAGCACTGTATTTCTGAGACAACACTGGTCTAGAAACATGCCCTTTTATTCAGATTTATCATTTTCAAATTTGGACATTATGTGACCTGACCTTGACCTTGACCATTTTAGCTCATGCGGAATGTATATCATACCTTTGAGAGCACTTTGAGTGATCATGGTCGTAATCGAAGGCTTTGGATGGAAAGTATGGCCCATACACTCAAATACCTCAATTTTGACCTTTGACCTGACCGTTACCTGACATGTGACCTCAATTCGACATTTTGTAGTGTGCTTTAGATTCGTCTCGTTAGCCGTTTTCACGAAGGATTTTGCGTTTGGGGCGTTTCGGGCGTTTCGGGCGATTGGGGCGATTGGGGCGATTGGGGCGTTTTGGGTATATGGGTCTATAACTCGTAAGAACACGGCTTTTCCCGGTAATTTTTTTATATCAATCGCAACTTTATGAATTAATGCATTTTTCTGGACATTCCATTTGAATGATAACACCATAGTTTACTTAAAATTAACAATTTCATCTTAAACTAGCTCTGGTGATGCCATATGGCTGTGGTGGTTTGGGGCGTTTGGTGAGACTCCATCTTGCTCGAATCCCGGATATGCGGGTTCGGGAAATGGTCATATTTTGCAACGACATGGTTTTCAGGAATAATAGCTTATTTCAATGAAAACTAGATGAATTAGTCCATTCATATTTTCAGTCATATTCACTTTTGATAGCAAGGATTAATGATAATTAACGATTTCGTTTTGATCATTTGTTGTAAGATGACGAGAATGCTGGCTCCGGCTCTGCGCTGGCTCCGCGCAGGCGCCGCCGTCCGGTAACCATGGCGACCACGTGGCTCCGGCGCCAGCCGGCCCGTCACCATGGCGACGGGCCAGCCGGTCGCCTGACGTCACGTTGCGCATGTGCAGAGCCGTGGTCTGCGCCCAGCCATGCCGTCCGTTCGATCTAGAGCAGCCATTTTTGAGTTTTCAGTACCAGTGTCTGCAGAAAGCCCGCATGTTTCATGGGTTTATAAGTGCCTTTTCTGAGGTTCTTTCAGCTTTTTATGAGATTCATCAATTTATCAATTGATCAAATCAAGAACATTTGGTGTGATTCGTTGCTTAAATAAATGAGTAAGGATTGTTCCGGTTTTCAGAAACCAACGAAGTTACCACTCTAAATTAGACGATCTCAGCGGGACGGAGCGACGATGAATTAAGGTCTGTCTATGCTTTTGACATTTGATTGCATTTGTCATCATAATATTATATTTCTTGGTCATTAATATCTTCAATTTTGCCCTAAGTGTCAATTGGGTATTTTATTGAACCAAAGCTGATTATCTAGTATACTTGTTAGCCGCTTTTGGGGCGTTTTCGGTATATTTTGTAGAAGGAACTAACGCAACCCAAAATTGCCAGATTTTCTCAAGAATTTGAATATTCAAAGCAAACTAACAGGAAATATTGAATTCTAAGAGCATATACTTATACATTAATTCATAAAATTGCGATTGATACCAAAAATCACCGGGAAAAGCCGTGTTCTTACGAGCTATAGACCCATTTACCTCAAACGCCCCAATCGCCCCAAACGCCCCAAACGCCCCAAACGCCCCAAACGCCCAAATCGCCCGAAACGCAAAATCCTTCGTGAAAACGGCTATTGAGAGCTTTCGAATGCCGCCTTGCGCGTCTCGCTGAAGATAACCAGGGGGCGTTTAACGCCCCCCCCCCCCCCCCCCCCCCAGGCAATGGCGTACGGCTGAGACAATGCCATGCCCATTCAATGCCGGGTCAAAGGTAGATGCCAAATTTGACAAACAGTTATTGTTTCAAGCCAAGTAAAAACTCATGGAAAATATAAGGAACTTCCGTAAATGCTAAAACAATGCAGAAACGCAGAAACAAAGCATACATTTGTCCAAACAAATATTTGCTCTCAATAACAGTCAAAACATTTTCGTATCATAATCACCTGTAAACCAGTTTTACACCGAAGCTGGCGATGAACAAGCGAGCGTGAAGGACATCTATGGTGAATTTCAACTCGATCGGGCAAGTGGTTTCTGAGATACAACAAAGGGTGCGCACGTTCGCACGTGCAGAGGCACCCTACCCCTGACATGTGGGAAAGAGGCGGCTGAGAGGTCTCTAACCACACACCGAATTTGAACTCAATCGGCTCAGCCGTTCCTGAGATATAGAATAGGGGTGTGCACATGCGCACGTGCAGAGACACCCCACCCTCGAGTTGTGTGAAAGTGGCGGCTGAGGGGTCCTAACCACACACCAACTTTGCACACATGATCTTCACAGCCGTAGCGGAGTTTTTGCAAGAAAAAAAAACACTTTCAGCACCCCTCACGAGACACGCGGCACGCGCAGTGGAAATCAACCAAGTGAGTCGGCACTGGTTTCAAGCAGGGTAGGCTGGACGGGGCTGCTCAGCAAATAAGCCCGCTTGTCAATCCGACGTGCGGTTGCAGAGATATTAGCTTCTCAAAAGCGTCGCCATGCGCCGGGCCGGGCTGGGCCGCTCATATTCAGATATTTTCCCCATATACCACGGAAGGACGAGCGAGCGCTTGCTCGTAACAACTCGAGCTTGTTCAGCATCCGATGAAATTCAAGATTAAACATCGTGTCCTTTTCTATCACTGCGGTGCTAAAGCCAGCTCAGCCTAAAATTGCCGAGCGATCTTTGTTGACTGAGCTCAGCGCAGCTGCAGCTCTGCTATGTCAGATTCATGTCAGCCGCCTATGTCGGCATCAATCTGGCTGAGTCAGCAGTCAATCTGGCTGAGTCAGCAGTCAATCTGGCCGAGTCAGCAGTCAATCTGACTGAGTCAGCAGTCAATCTGGCTGAGTCAGCAGCTCAGCAGTCTCAGGTGAACATTCAGAGCTCATTTCATTTCTAAATTTAGACTTCTAAATCTCGTGAAAAATAGGCTATTGACACCTCTATTGAGCGGAGCCATGACTGTTGGACCTCAGCTGGCCGCGTCTGTCAGGATGATACACTGCCAATTGCGGCTGGCGATTGGCTCTCCGTTTTTACACACCGTTGTCTGAATGTATCCGTGGCTGTTTGACCGCATTTATTTTATTTATTTATTTATTTCTCAAGATCGCCGACGGGATGACCCATTGATGGACGAAGTCAAAGTTTAAAACAAAAACACGATATTACACATTGACATTCACCTGCTTAACATACATACTAGAGACGCAAATTTCAGGACCACGGAGCCGGCGCTGGGCCCAAATTCAGGCCCGGCGTGCCTGAAGCTGTGTCTGAACTCAGGCTTGCCGGTCTCATGCCGGGCTCAGCACAAGTTATCAATTTAAAAAACTAATTAAATAGAAATAAATATTGGCAGAAGTCAGAACATACATGCTTAAAGATCATGATAAATTGAGAAAAAAACATACAACAGTTAACAGTAAAACACCAGCATAACACATAACAATGTCACAGTTTACAAATTAAGTGATAACTAGTACGACCTAGCAAGGAGTGGACACACCAGTGAAACTTAATAAATCAAACTACAGGGTCAATTCATGATCAATTCATCAGCTCAGTCACTGCAGCAGTGTGAGAGTCGAGTGCAGTCAAACAGAAACAACTACTCCAAATCATATTCCACTGTCATCACTAGTAACTAGGTGGGGTGGCATACAATATTATATTTAGTCATCCCATTGCCCCAGGTCACCCCAAATTATTTTGTATAACAAATAAGTACCTATGGAACAAAACCACCCACGTATATGATAATAATTATTGTTAATACTATTGTAAATACATATTACTGAGAATATTTATTGATACATATTTACTATTTAGTTCCACATGAGAAAGGACATATTCAAGTCATATCATTTGTAGCTTTGGTAGTGAACAAATATTGTATTTTATGTAATTACAATTATAAAGGTGGAAAGACTGCAAAACACAAACAAAAAACATTTTGCAAAGAAATCTTAAGTGGCCAAGACCTATCCCAGAATGCAAACCTGTCTAGTTCCACTTCAACTTCTTATCGCAATAGCTCCATAATGTATATATGACCTTGCATAATTACGCGTGACACTACCCAATAGAGATGCAAAAATTTCCCAAAAAACAGGAACCGGCCCTGCACCGCCACCGCTCATACATGAGTTGGGACCGACATCAAGGCCGGCCACATGTGGCAGCACCCGCCAGGCCCGGCACGCTGCAGCTAGGAATCTGCATGTATACTTCATTCTACACTTAAAATCTTTTAGCAGGAAAATTTATAGTTTGCAATGTGCATTTTGCACCATTTTAACACACACCACATTGAAACACCAATGGATAATGGATATATATGGACCATGGAGTAAAGAAATCCCACACAAGTCAGAACTTGAGATAAATAATCAACATCAGACTAACAAGAAAGTCGAACAGGTCAAGGTGAGTAGACTTCTTTCATCTTTGGTGGTTTGCAAAAATAAAAACAAAAAACAAGACGCATGATAGATATATAGATCATGCAAGTCCAAACGAGCAGCTTAAAAGTATGTAATAAGTATGCATTCATCACTCAACATCACACAATGCAATGTTTGGGTTGTAATTGTAATAGCTTCTACAAACAATGTTGAGGTACTACAACCTACTTACTTATTTGATCAATGTTGACATGGACTAGTAAATAATAAATATACTTCACAGGATAATGGGGAAAAGGCAAGTTTTCCTGGACATTTAAGTATGACAAACGTACTAAAAACATTGGGAGACAATCATATCTTGAATGATAAAAGTAAAATAATCAACCTGTTTCAAATTACAGAGTATCCTCGGTTTTCTCACTATCCAAGCCAATATATCTATAACTAACAACCAAGCCAGTCACACACATAAACACTCTTATACGGCCTTGGCACATATTTATACAGCCTTGGGCAGTGGGCACAGATAAACAAAGCTTGAGCTACTTCACTGCCAAGGCCAAGGCCGTACAACTGCCTTGGTACAACTTCACACGTCCGTCAAGCTAGCAGCAGATTCATATTCACGAATCTGCTGCTGCCAGACAGACATTCGCCGGGCTCGAATATACTGCTACTGGCAGCAGATTCGGCGAATGTCTGTCAGCTGGCAGCATATTCGTGAACAACTTCCGCGGCCTTTTTGGCGCATCTTAGACGCGAGCAGCAGATTCAGATATTCGCCGGGCTCGAATATACTGCTACCAGCAGCAGATTCGGCGAATGTCTGTCAGCTGGCAGCATATTCGTGAACAACTTCCGCGGCATTTTTCGCGCATCATCTGAACGCCAGCAGCAGATTCGCAACGTGATGTGTTTGAGTTGAGTTGTTCGGTGAGAGATGGGTACCTTCTAGGTAAGTAGGTATTGATCGACGTATTACTGACTTGAAGCAGTCAGTGAGTGGCACCTCTAACTTCCTCCTACTTGCCTAGAAGGTACCCATCTTTCACCGAACAACTCAACTCAAACACATCACGTTGCGAATCTGCTGCTGGCGCTCAGATGATGCGCGAAAAATTCCGCGGAAGTTGTACACGAATATGCTGCCAGCTGACAGACATTCGCCGAATCTGCTGCTGGTAGCAGTATATTCGAGCCCGGCGAATATCTGAATATGCTGCTCGCGTCTAAGATGCGCCAAAAAGGCCGCGGAAGTTGTTCACGAATATGCTGCCAGCTGACAGACATTCGCCGAATCTGCTGCCAGTAGCAGTATATTCGAGCCCGGCGAATGTCTGTCTGGCAGCAGCAGATTCGCGAATATGAATCTGCTGCTAGCTTGACGGACATCAACTTCACTGCTGTGCGTAATGGCGGCTGAAGTATTTGACAATTGTGAAGCGTTGAGCTCAAAACGGCGCAGACAATTCATCCCGTCACCGAAATTACTAACTTTATCACCATATAAAACTTAAAATCACCAAAATGAAAATGTCAACATATTGCGGATTCGGCAGATGGACTTCTTTAAAAATATTTAAACATCAACTGACACCAAGGGTTAAGATTTGATACTACAGCTTATTTTCGAATACGAACATGAACAATTGTCTTCACACAATTCTGAGGCGTCGCGATTCTGAGGTGTGAAGTTGTGAATATCTGTCAAAGTGACACATTCGCGAATATCGATCTACTGCTTAATTGACACACGTGATTCTTTTACGGTCCAGTCCTGGCGAATTCGTCGCAAATGTGACTCATCAAAACACATTGTTTGGAAATTGGGTTGAATGTGTTGTTGGGTAGTGTCACGCGTAATTATGCAAGGTCATATATACATTATGGAGCTATTGCGATAAGAAGTTGAAGTGGAACTAGACAGGTTTGCATTCTGGGATAGGTCTTGGCCACTTAAGATTTCTTTGCAAAATGTTTTTTGTTTGTGTTTTGCAGTCTTTCCACCTTTATAATTGTAATTACATAAAATACAATATTTGTTCACTACCAAAGCTACAAATGATATGACTTGAATATGTCCTTTCTCATGTGGAACTAAATAGTAAATATGTATCAATAAATATTCTCAGTAATATGTATTTACAATAGTATTAACAATAATTATTATCATATACGTGGGTGGTTTTGTTCCATAGGTACTTATTTGTTATACAAAATAATTTGGGGTGACCTGGGGCAATGGGATGACTAAATATAATATTGTATGCCACCCCACCTAGTTACTAGTGATGACAGTGGAATATGATTTGGAGTAGTTGTTTCTGTTTGACTGCACTCGACTCTCACACTGCTGCAGTGACTGAGCTGATGAATTGATCATGAATTGACCCTGTAGTTTGATTTATTAAGTTTCACTGGTGTGTCCACTCCTTGCTAGGTCGTACTAGTTATCACTTAATTTGTAAACTGTCACATTTGCGACGAATTCGCCAGGACTGGACCGTAAAAGAATCACGTGTGTCAATTAAGCAGTAGATCGATATTCGCGAATGTGTCACTTTGACAGATATTCACAACTTCACACCTCAGAATCGCGACGCCTCAGAATTGTGTGAAGACAATTGTTCATGTTCGTATTCGAAAATAAGCTGTAGTATCAAATCTTAACCCTTGGTGTCAGTTGATGTTTAAATATTTTTAAAGAAGTCCATCTGCCGAATCCGCAATATGTTGACATTTTCATTTTGGTGATTTTAAGTTTTATATGGTGATAAAGTTAGTAATTTCGGTGACGGGATGAATTGTCTGCGCCGTTTTGAGCTCAACGCTTCACAATTGTCAAATACTTCAGCCGCCATTACGCACAGCAGTGAAGTTGATGTCCGTCAAGCTAGCAGCAGATTCATATTCGCGAATCTGCTGCTGCCAGACAGACATTCGCCGGGCTCGAATATACTGCTACTGGCAGCAGATTCGGCGAATGTCTGTCAGCTGGCAGCATATTCGTGAACAACTTCCGCGGCCTTTTTGGCGCATCTTAGACGCGAGCAGCATATTCAGATATTCGCCGGGCTCGAATATACTGCTACCAGCAGCAGATTCGGCGAATGTCTGTCAGCTGGCAGCATATTCGTGTACAACTTCCGCGGAATTTTTCGCGCATCATCTGAGCGCCAGCAGCAGATTCGCAACGTGATGTGTTTGAGTTGAGTTGTTCGGTGAAAGATGGGTACCTTCTAGGCAAGTAGGAGGAAGTTAGAGGTGCCACTCACTGACTGCTTCAAGTCAGTAATACGTCGATCAATACCTACTTACCTAGAAGGTACCCATCTCTCACCGAACAACTCAACTCAAACACATCACGTTGCGAATCTGCTGCTGGCGTTCAGATGATGCGCGAAAAATGCCGCGGAAGTTGTTCACGAATATGCTGCCAGCTGACAGACATTCGCCGAATCTGCTGCTGGTAGCAGTATATTCGAGCCCGGCGAATATCTGAATCTGCTGCTCGCGTCTAAGATGCGCCAAAAAGGCCGCGGAAGTTGTTCACGAATATGCTGCCAGCTGACAGACATTCGCCGAATCTGCTGCCAGTAGCAGTATATTCGAGCCCGGCGAATGTCTGTCTGGCAGCAGCAGATTCGTGAATATGAATCTGCTGCTAGCTTGACGGACGTGTGAAGTTGTACCAAGGCAGTTGTACGGCCTTGGCCTTGGCAGTGAAGTAGCTCAAGCTTTGTTTATCTGTGCCCACTGCCCAAGGCTGTATAAATATGTGCCAAGGCCGTATAAGAGTGTTTCTGTGTGTGACTGGCTTGGTTGTTAGTTATAGATATATTGGCTTGGATAGTGAGAAAACCGAGGATACTCTGTAATTTGAAACAGGTTGATTATTTTACTTTTATCATTCAAGATATGATTGTCTCCCAATGTTTTTAGTACGTTTGTCATACTTAAATGTCCAGGAAAACTTGCCTTTTCCCCATTATCCTGTGAAGTATATTTATTATTTACTAGTCCATGTCAACATTGATCAAATAAGTAAGTAGGTTGTAGTACCTCAACATTGTTTGTAGAAGCTATTACAATTACAACCCAAACATTGCATTGTGTGATGTTGAGTGATGAATGCATACTTATTACATACTTTTAAGCTGCTCGTTTGGACTTGCATGATCTATATATCTATCATGCGTCTTGTTTTTTGTTTTTATTTTTGCAAACCACCAAAGATGAAAGAAGTCTACTCACCTTGACCTGTTCGACTTTCTTGTTAGTCTGATGTTGATTATTTATCTCAAGTTCTGACTTGTGTGGGATTTCTTTACTCCATGGTCCATATATATCCATTATCCATTGGTGTTTCAATGTGGTGTGTGTTAAAATGGTGCAAAATGCACATTGCAAACTATAAATTTTCCTGCTAAAAGATTTTAAGTGTAGAATGAAGTATACATGCAGATTCCTAGCTGCAGCGTGCCGGGCCTGGCGGGTGCTGCCACATGTGGCCGGCCTTGATGTCGGTCCCAACTCATGTATGAGCGGTGGCGGTGCAGGGCCGGTTCCTGTTTTTTGGGAAATTTTTGCATCTCTAATACATACATATGATAAAATCATGTGAATATACGAAAAATACGAAACGCTGCCTGAATCCTAAAAATAAACGCTAAACGAGTGATGATACAAAATATGCTAAAAATGACAAAAACTGCCTGGGACTAGCAATGATCACATCAGTTGATGTATATCTAAACTATCTAAATATATGCTATAATGCTGCAGCAAACAGCTTCACCTTACTGCGAAATGAGTAAAAACCGTCGCTGAACATGTCCGCTGTAGGGAAGCTCTCTAATAATCGATTCATTTGCCTAGGCAGCCTCACGAAAAGTCCATGCTTTACAGTGTTCACCCTCGCGAATGGCACATTCAACAATGTACTACTTTGCTGCCTGGTTGTACGACAAGGTACGCTCAATGAGAATGACTGCAATAAAAACGCTGACGAGATTCTACCCTTAAAAACGTTACGGACGAACATAACATCGTGCTGTGCCCTTCTCGCGGATACAGATGTGAGTTTAAAATGTCTCAGCAGATCAGCATATGGCAGTGATGATGAATGACAGCGACAGTGAGCGTTGAGCCAAATTAGAAATTTGTGCTCAATCCGGTTAACTCTGTCAGTGTGCATTGCAGCAGCTCCATTCCATATCACACTGCAGTACTCCAGGTTGGAGCGTACAGAAGCGTAGTATGACGCCAGGACAGATGACAAGTTGAGATGTCCTCCCGGGGTAGCCCTCTGATATGACCTTATCAGAACACCTAGGGCGCGGTTCGCTTTAGTGACTGTCTGATCGACGTGAGGCCCAAATGTCAATTTTGTATCCAAAATAATACCTAAATCCCGAATTTTGTCAACATGTTCCAGAATTGTGTCTCCCATTGAGTAATTTGTAACCAGTGGCTTTATAGCATATATTTAGATAGTTTAGATATACATCAACTGATGTGATCATTGCTAGTCCCAGGCAGTTTTTGTCATTTTTAGCGTATTTTGTATCTTTAGGGTCATTCGAAATTACTTGCATTTGGATGGGTTTAACTTGAGTTTGCATGTTTTGGACCACTGGTGGAGACGTCCAAGATCTTCTTGCAAGCTTTTGGTATCATTTTGGCAAGTTATTTTCCTATACAGTTTGGCGTCATCTGGATAAAGGAGCACCCGAGAGGACATCCCAACTGGCAGGTCGTGTATATACAGGGCGAAGCACAAAGCGGAGATCACGCCCCCTTCCGGTGTGCCCGACGTAACCCGGCACCACTCTGAGCACTTGCCGTTTACCACAACGCGTTGTTTCCTGCTAATGAGATATGATGTGAACCAATTTAGAGCCGAACCTGATACATGGTAAGAATTCTTCAGCTTGTGAATCAAAAGAGAATGATCGACGCTTTGGAACGCGGCTGAAAAATCTGTATAAATACAATCTGTTTGAGAATGCTCTCCGATAGCTTCCCATGCAGTGCTCAGCAGTGACGATAGGTTAGTTGCACACGATCTGCCTGGGACGAATCCATGTTGCTCAGGCGAAATGGCAGGTCTCACATGGCGCAATAAGTTAGTATATGCAACCTTCTCGAGGACCTTTCCGAACAATGGAATCAGTGACACGGAACGGTAGCTACTTGGATCTTTGACACTACCCTTCTTGAATATAGGCACGATGTTAGCCCTTTTCCAGAGTTCCGGAAATATACTTTGGCTTACCGACAGCTCACAGATCTTCGCTAAAGGAAGAGATAATGCGTCGCTACACTCACGTATGATACGGGCTCTGATCCCATCAGGACCGCACGCTTTGTTTACAGGAATACTTTCCAGAATAGCCTTAACCCGCGAGTCACTGGGGGGCTTTTTTTAGCCCCCCCTTAGGAATATTAGGCATATCTCAATAACTAATGGAGATATCGACGCCAAACTTTCAGTACCTATCCGGGCATCATTTTTACACATTATAAGAAAAAAATAAAAAATTTCGTCAGAATTTATTTGAGATATAGTGAATTTAGTGACGTCACTAAACACGATTTTGACACCAAAATCGGCTAAATTTTGCCAGGCCCTACAAATGCCGCATATGAAGCAAAATGCAATCGAAAAACGCTAAAAGGTAGAACATTGCAAGGGCTACAAACCGGCTATCTCGAAATTTCGAAACATTTGGGTTTTGACCCAAAATTTTCAAAAAAAAACTTTTTTTTAAAAAAAATGCTCACAAAATCAAATATTTGAAAGATATTGAAAAAACCGGAATATATATCAGATAACATATGGGCAACTACCACACCAAATTTCAAAATTATATCATCTTTTTTTACTTTCATGACATATAAAGTATGGGTAAATCATGACGTCAGATTTTGAAATTGCGTTTTTTGGATTTTATTGACCGGATACAGACAAATAAATGCCAGCACTGTTTTCTTTAGATAAATCTGATATAGAAACATGCCTTTTTCATTTCGATTTATCAATTAAAAATTTTGACCTTCAGTGACCTGAACTTGACCTGAACTTGACACTAACTTCACGTAAATGAAGTCAGGTGGTAAAATGACTTCTACTATCGAATTCTACGCGTAAAAGCATCCATAAACCATGTGCTGCATGACTTTCGTTGATATTTTGAGTGTAGTAACCTTTTGTGACCTGACCTTGACCTTGCTCTTTTCCAACAATCTCACTTTAGCTCATGTGGGATATGTATCATACCTTTGACATCACTTTGGGTGATTATAGGCGTAATCGAAGGCCATGGATGGCAAGTATTGTCCATAAACTCAAATACCTCTATTTTGACGTTTGACTTGACCGTGACCTGACATGTGACCTTAATTTGACATTTTTAAGTTTGCGTTAGGCTTCTCTCATTGAGTGCTTTCGAATGCCGCCTTGCGCGTCCCGCTGCGATCATTAGTTCTGAAGATACCAGGGGGGGCTAAAAAAAAGCCCCCCCCCCCCCCCCCCCCCAGTGAGTCGTGTTACAGAATATACCCCAGTGACTGCCGGGTTAACGAGATCTGCGTTACATTAGATGTGGACCAGCGGCGATAAATCATAAGACGGACAGTCGGGCAACACGGTTACAGCATCATCGGTAAATTTCGCTGCGAAGGCCCTATTGAGAGCGATAGCCTTATCTCTATCTTCTGTGATTCCTACGCCATCTACCATCAGTGCTGGCAAACCCCGATTTCCACTCTTTGCAGTTTTCAAAAAGGACCAAAACCGTTTCGGATTAGTTTTGAAATCGTCGTTAAGTCCAATCAGGTAGTCACTGTATTTTTTGTTTGCTAAGTTCTTAAAGTCTCTTCTCTTGTCTCCGAATACCTCCTCGATTTCCTCACTCCGGTTACGTTTCATTCTTTTGAAAGCCGTCTCCTTCTCCCGCAACAAATTCCGCAAATCACGATCAAACCAGGGTGGATAATTCCTTTTGATCTGAACAACAGGTATACAATCGCGGATGACTGCATATAAAAGTTCGTAAAATGTATCTACAGCTGTGTCTACGTGCATATCATCCAGAATATTCCACGGCAGTAGCTCTAATGACGTTCGCAGTCTCTCAAAGTCAGCCTGTTTGTAGTTAAAAGCGAATGCCTGGAGGTTAGGGTTACAGCGGATCGTACATATTTAATCACACATTCTACTTGTTTGTGGTCAGATTCAAAAATACCATCTCGTACATCGATGTCAGTTACACAGTTTCGGTTAGACAATACGAGATCGAGTGTGCTTGCGCCCCGAGTTGGAAGACAAACATACTGTTTAAAATCTGACAGATCAGGCATCAACAAAGTTCAGCGCGCGCCGCGATGTACGTGAGATGGTCGGCGTCGCCCAACCGAGGCGACGCCCAACCGAGGCATTTTATTCAGGATTTTGTATATACAACAACATATAGTTGGGATTTTGTTTGTTTGTGACTTTGATGCTGTGTCTAGACTAGTGTGTCAGGGACGTGCAGTACTCGAACACACTAATTAAATTCGACTACTTCCGAAATGCCCCTCGCTACGCTCGCCGTCGCCCGCAGGCTGCACGACGGGCGCGGAGGAAGTTAATCCATTAGTCGGGTAATTGGTGCACACCTTGGATCGACTGTTCGTCGCGGTGGGAGACAGCGCGCCGGCGGTACTCTGGGGAGTAGCCGAGTACGGCGTCCCGCCGACCCCGCCGACCCCGCCGGCCCCGACCCCGCCGCCGCCGCCGCTACTCAGACAAACTGCCACAGACAAGGAAGGGTTGGCCGCTGACTTCGGTCAGAACAATTGGGAAATGTTAGCAGCTCTGTTTCGGATAGGCTGCTGCACAGGAACGTAGCCAAGGGGGGGGGGGGGGGGGGGGGGGGGGGGCACGGGGGGGGGGGGGGGGGGGAGGGGCACGGGGGCTATGCCCCCCCCCCGAGGAAAACCAGTTTACACTAGATAAAATGTGATTCTGCGCAAAACCAGTTTACACTAGATAAAATGCGATTATGCGACGACTCGACCTCCCCTGGTTCAACAACTTGTTCTCTAACGAAAAGGAGCGAAATTTGATCCGCCACTGACGTCCCCCCTCCCCTGAGAAAAAGCCTGGCTACGCACCTGCTGCTGCAGGTGCCAAGTTGAAAACAGCATCTCCTATGGATGCTGACCGCCATACTGTACAGTCCGCATTTCTGCCCCAGCACGTGATAATGCCACACCTGTATACCTCTTCTTCAGACGTGTTAATTCTGTACCCTGCAGACTATATTACAAATACTAATATATCCTCAAAATAAACCCAGCTGTCTTGCAGTATAAATCGCCGGGAAGGTCAGACCAGACTGCGGCTGCTGGGGAACCAGCTGGGAAGTGCCCGGGGAACCTGTACCGATATCACAAATGGCCTCGGGCAATATCATTGCACAGACCGGGAAGTGGCCTGGCTGAATCATGTGACCCCTGGGGCCTGAAATGTCATCGTAATACCTGGCCGACTCACGGTCACGGCAAATTGGATGCCGATAAGCCCCGTGTCCAGCGGGCGCATCGAATGATTCACTGGACAACTGGTCCGCTTAGCATTGCAGGCCGAAGCGATCGCCACTATTTGAGATGGAGAAGCCGGCTGGTGATATCGTCCAGCCAGCGATATCACATCTCCCGGCCTGCGACAGCCGGCTGGTGATATCGTCCAGTCAGCGATATCACATCTCCCGGCCTGCGACAGCCGGCTGGTGATATCGTCCAGTCAGCGATATCACATCTCCCGGCCTGCGACAGCCGGCTGGTGATATCGTCCAGTCAGCGATATAACATCTCCCGGCAGCTGGCTGGTGATATCGTCCAGTCAGCGATATCACATCTCCCGGCCTGCGACAGCCGGCTGGTGATATCGTCCAGCCAGCGATATCACATCTCCCGGCAGCCGGCTGGTGATATCGTCCAGTCAGCGATATCACATCTCCCGGCAGCTGGCTGGTGATATCGTCCAGTCAGCGATATCACATCTCCCGACAGCTGGCTGGTGATATCGTCCAGTCAGCGATATCACATCTCCCGGCAGCCGGCTGGTGATATCGTCCAGTCAGCGATATCACATCTCCCGGCCTGCGACAGCCGGCTGGTGATATCGTCCAGCCAGCGATATCACATCTCCCGGCAGCCGGCTGGTGATATCGTCCAGTCAGCGATATCACATCTCCCGGCCTGCGACAGCCGGCTAGTGATATCGTCCAGTCAGCGATATCACATCTCCCGGCTGAGGTCGGCCTGTCGGAACGGTCCGGCGGAATCGAATACCGCCGACAGACAGCTGGCTAAATACGGATCAGCTGGTGAGGCTGCTGGTGTTCAGAACGAGCGGGGGACCGGCGGCTTGTCAGGCGGTGTCGGGCGCCCTGAGGCGGTGTCGGGCGCCCTGAGGTGGGTGTCGGGCGCCCTGAGGCGGGTGTCGGGCGCCCTGAGGTGGTGTCGGGCGTCGGCGGCTTGTCACCATCCTGAGGCGGGTATCGGCAATTTGTCACCAGTGGTCGTCACGGTCCCACCAACCCCCAGCCAGGCCCGGCCCAGGCCCACCAACCCCACGCCCGGCCCGGCCCAGGCCCACCAACCCCCCAGCCCGGCCCGGCCCAGGCCCACCAACCCCCAGCCCGGCCCGGCCTAGGCCCACCAACCCCTAGCCCGGCCCGCCCCAGGCCCACCAACCCCCAGCCCGGCCCGGGCCCATCAACACCAAGCCCAGGCCCGGCCCAGGCCCACCAACCCCCAGCCCAGCCCGGCCCAGGCACACCAACCCCCAGCCCGGCCCGGCCCGGGCCCACCAGCCCCCGGCCCGGCCCAGGCCCATGAACACCAAGCCCAGGCCCGGACCAGGCCCGGTCAAATTAATAATATTGAGGCCCAGGCCCGGTCCGGCCCGTTCAGATCAAGCATATCATTATTTTCACACAATTTGCAATCATTATCCTAGCATATTTACTTGAATACTATAAATGTAAAACAATGAACCAACTATGCAAACCAAAAAAACAAAAAGCCACAGCCACAGCAACAGTGTGTTGCTGTGTAGGTGAACTGCTGGTTAAAATATTGTTTAGCTCTGACCTGAGCTTGTGCGACGCGCGCATTACTTCAACATTGTCAGGCCGAGGCCCATCCAGAGCCCAGTGATTTCCTTAACCCTCGCCCTACGGGAGCTTTTTTCACCTTCGCCCTAGGGGGAGGGGGGGGGGCTGCCAGGCCCCCCTGTTAACTTCCAAACCAAGCAACTTAGAGCAATGCGGTAAGAACCAGCATGTTGCCTGTCATGAGATAAATCTAACAGTATGCGATGTTTTAGGTTTCAGGTCAATGGGTGACCTTCCAGGTCAAATGAATGACCTCGGATTTATCACGTCCAGAACAGCGATTTTGCTCTTCAGAAAACCTCAAAATTAGAAATTGATAAATGTAAATAAAAAACATGTTCCTAGATCAGTTTTGGCTCGTAAATACAGGAAAGGTAATTATTTGTTCGTATCTTGTCAAAAAAAGAAAGAAAAAACTAATTTACAAAAATGACGTCATCAGTTTCTTACACTTAGGGAGCCATCACTCATCAAAAATGAAGATATTGCTTTGAAATTTGGTATGGGTATTGTCCATACACAGTTCTCTCACATATAATCCGGTTTTCTAACATATTTGAGAAGAAGAAAAAATTTTGTGGGGATTTAAATTTTATTTATTTTTATTTTAGGGGTCAAAAACCCAAAATTTTGAAATTCCAAGATTACCATTTTAAAGAAAATGTTATTTTGTATTTTTGGTGCATTGTGTTTACAATTTCCATAAAAACTCAATCAATCAAAACATGATTATCTCCCAAACTATTTAACCAATTTCAATTATATGTTTACAGGATACGTATAATTGTTGAAACTCAGCTACCAAAAATTTCAGCAAGATGCACTGCATGCGTAAAAAGTTATTTAAGAAAACCTCAGGGGGAGGCCTGTCAGCACCCCCCCCCCCCCCCCCCCCCCTCTAGGAAGAGGGTTAAAGTTGAGGCCCGGCCCAGGCCCAGCCCAGGCCCAGCCCATGGGCCATAGGGCCAGCCCGGCCCATGGCGAACTCTGGTTGTCTCGACCCTGAGGCGGGTGTCGGTGGTTTGTCCCCACCATGAGGCGGGATGCAGATTAGGTCTGATGATCTGAGGTCGGGTCTGAAACAAAATTGAGTCAGCACTGTGACTCACTCATCATCAGAAGAAGAAAAACATTTAAAAATAAGCACTGCTAAATTGGCGTTATAGAATCTTTGCATGCCAGGTCAAACCGGATTTCACGTGTAGGTAAAAAGCAGGTGTTTATTGTAAATATGTTGAATGAGAAACTCTTTCAATGATCTATGAGATAATGTCGAAACAAGAGTTATTCACATAAGCAAAATTTATGTTTAGTATACTAACGACAAACGATACACACAAGGGACATATTTAAACAAAAACAACCCTCCTCTTCCACAATCTACTCAGCTCGGTCCAAGCGAAATCGTTCACTTCGTCTTCATTACGTATCAAAGGGTTTTCCCTGAAATGAAAGTGCTGAATGGTTGCTATGGGAACACTCCGCCAGCTTCCCGCCTCGGCCGCCGACGGAAGGTGCCGTGAACGAATCGGAACCATTTGTCAGCCGCTCGGCTATTAGGAGTCTCGAGATTTCATCACCGCACCACAGTGAAAAGGCGCGCTGTTGGCGTCATTTAGTTAGCGACGCCCGGGTGAGTTTAGCGGGCGTCACATCGAGCGAAGGTAAAGAGGATGGAGTGGCCAGAAAATGAAATGGTATTGCATTACATTCGCCTCCCTCGCCGGCTTTGTAGCTCAGTTCAGACAAGTGCGCGTGTGGCGGGCGGACACGTCGACAGCGGCAATGTCACGTTCGGTGATCATGTCATCCACATTAGGCCACCCGAGCTCCCGTAATGACGGGGTGACATGATCGCGTCGTCCGAGCCCACTCAGACGGTACCTGGAACAACTCCAGCCAGGCTGCCGAGCCCGTACAGTTACCGATAACGACGTTAATAGCAGAGTATGATACGGGCCGGACCAATCCACCGGATTTTTAATCCGGTCCAATCTGGATGGACCGGACCGGATCGGTTCAGAGAATGGATAATATAACGGATTCCGGATTGGACCGGATTGGAGAATATACGTTTTCACGCGTTTTCAACATATTAAATGGTTATGTAATTTGCATCCTAAAATATACTTTGCTAGAACATTTATAACATTAATAGAACAGTAGCAGAACACAACTGCCATTACCTTGAGGCAGGATGTAGGAAAATCAATAAGCATGAATTAAATGCATGGTTACCTACAATATTCGTAAATAAGCCACTGAAAGAGGATCAATGTATCAAAGTAATCAAGCATCAACAATGACATTTTAAACACTAGGAAATGGACAAGCAATTAACAAACAATCAAGATGGTAAAATCAGATTCTAGCTGACGTTAATGACAAGCCATCACGCTGCACAGAAGATATTGGACAATTTTGCCTGAATAACTTTTTGAAATACAGCTCCAGGCATATACACACTGCAAATCAATCACACTTGTAGGCCCTCGAAGCTCAGTCTCAGAATATACATTTCATTTCATTCTCGCGAAATACTACTCTTGCTCTAGGCTACTCTGGCTCTAGCAAATGCGACAACTGTGTTGTGTTCTTTGGGACATGTTTACGTTGTGATCAAGTGAGATCGTGACGTAAACATTGCCTCCATATCCTTGGTAGATGGGTTCCGTGCACACTCGTCCACATCCACATCGAAAGAACATCACCTTTCAGTCCAGAAAGGGGTGGGAGGGGGGCGGGGGCAAAATCTGATGTCAATGTGTTTTATTTGGTCTATACGAAATATTTCGAAATATTTGTTGACTTAGTTTTATTCCTTGAATTGTGATGCAAGTTTTGTTTGGAAAGCTATATTTTTGTTTCATATTTAGCTTACAAAACATATATTTTTGTTTTGTTTAACATCACTATTTCATCAGCTGTTCGCAAAGCACCATTTGTGACGCATCAGACACCTTGTGAAATAGTATGCAGTTTATGCACACCTTTCTTTATCTATGATATTGATATGTAGGCTGATGAATGGTGTGTGAGCTATCAGGAGGAAGTCCTCGCCTACTTTTACCCGACATGATGTTTTTTAGGCATTTCTAAAATATATTAGTCCCTTAATTTGATGTTATATATTCTGCTTACTTGTTTTTAGTGACTAAAGATGTTTAATAGTTTTGAATGTTACTGAATAATGTGTTTTCATTATGAAATGTTGTTTGATATCCTAAAACTTCTAGACATTGCCAATTTCCTTTGCTGGTTTCAGTGGGTAGCTGGCAGCTTATATGGGCAAGCGGGTAGTGGTGGGTAGTTGAAGAGGGGTTGCGGGGCGGAGCGGGTAGCCACAGGCCTGACAAGTGGCATCCCTAGTTCCTGTCATTGCATAATAATTAATATATCACCAATCACCACACCATGCACTATTTTTTTACTCAAATTTTGATAGTTTTGGTGTCTGTGTCAAGGTTTTGTGCCTTTGTTGATGATTGCTGATAAGACAAATGGAAATCAACCTGCTAATGTCCTTCTTTTTTTCGGTTAGCTCTTTACATTGGTCTGCAAACTTTGAACTAGATTGCTACCGGACCGGATTGAACCGGTTCAGCTTTTGATTAATCTGCCGGATTGGATTGGATCAGGATCAGGGGCTTACGGATTCGAATCGGATTGGATCGTTTCAAATGAATCTGTTTCGTACTCTGGTTGATAGCATTTCAGCGACGGTGGAGCCATTGTGTCAAATTCGCCGGACCGGAAATATGTGGCTTGCAGATCGCGCCTGACTGGGTGCCGCTACCAATTGGCAGTTCGATACACCGGAAGTATACAGAGCACGACGGAAGCATAGCTCGGATACTATACACTGTGCCATATAGCGCGGGAAGTACGCTACTCCGCATCTGCTCCGGCCGAAGTCGCCGCGGACGCCGGGTCACGTGTAGCTGCCTTTCGGCGCGAAACTGCATATTTCACGAAACGCGCGCGCTCATTCAGCCGCCGCGCAGTTTTCCACTGTGCCAATATTCACCGGGTGTTTGTTGCACGCACGGTGCAATTAATAGTGTTTTCGTCCTTACGTTGCTCCGGGGGCTGAAGTGCTGCTGTTGATGCCCTGTTGACGCCCCAGGAGGAGGCAATTAGTCCTGTTTGGTACCTCGGCTGCTGCTGCCACCCGCGGCTCAATGACTGGCAGGGTCACCGTATATTTCACAGGGGCTGCAGCGTTAAGTGACTACATAGCCGCTAATTTAGTGATCGATACGCTAAAAAACGTGTTTGCTGGCACAACGTCCGAATATTTAACACTGGTGAATGTAAACAAATGGGTGGACTTTTGGGAGTGCATAATGAACTTGAGCTGTTTTTGCATTAATATCTGAAATGCGAATTGGACAACTTAACAAGGAGCGAACACGGGAGTTGTCATCTAAACATTGACAACACTTTACAATTAGGAAATCCGCAGCATCAAAGGTATAATTTTATAATTACCAAGACACACAATCAGTAGTTGTAAAATTATTTAAAAGGCAACATTTTAACCCGCGAGTTACTGGGGGGGGGGGGAGGGGGCTATTTTTTGCACCTCCTCCGGTTATTTTGCAATAACTTCTACACTAACACAAGTATCGTCACCAATCTTGCAGTACCTTATCTAACATTCATTCTACACATGTTGGCCAAAGGAAAAAGATGAGGTTATGATAGGTCATCCGAGAATGACGCCAGAGTGACGTAATGTTCTTCGTTTTTTTGTTGCAAAATAATGGTTTGCGGAAAACGCTGTCAAAGGTACAATGTTGAAGTTAAATTCAATTGTCTTAAATTAAATTACTGACAAAAACTGGGCTATCAAACTGCTATCTCGAATTTTTAAGTTTTTTGAATTCAAAATTTTGAGAAATCCAAATACATTTATTTTCTTTTTACAAAATTTTCTTACAAAAATCAGAATTATCCAAAAACCGGAATATATGTGATCGAGACGTGTGCGGTGAATATGTGTACCAAATTTGAAGTTGATATCAACAAAACTGACTGACGTATGACCTTCAAATAACAAAAATCGACCACCTCTCACATCATTACTATGCATAAAAAAATGAATTTCCGTTTTTGCTTTTAACTTCTATTTATATGGAACAAACAACGTTCTAAGGTCATTTTTCGCGTTCTAGACGAAACAAACCCATAAACATGTGTTACAGCGCCTAATGACCGTAATCTGCAGTTTGACCTCGTGACCTCAGATGACCTTGACCTGACCCAAGGTCATACACAGCATAGAATGGTACTTAGAAGTGTCAGACACACGAATCATACCGATTTATCGAATGCTTATGCGTTTACTATCGCAATTTTGCGCGACAATTCCATCCATCGAGACCTTTTGATACGGTCAAATATTTTGTACTTGACCTGACCTGTGACGTCATCGGTAAATCAGAGGTCAACAATATTAGGTTTCCTTCGATAAATTTTCCAGGGCTATCGAACGCCGTTTTAATTTTTACAATCGGTCCAGTAGTTCCAGAGATCAGAGGGGGAGGGGCAAAAAAGCAAGCCCCCCCCCCCCAGTAAGTCGCGTTATGAAATATACCCCAGTAACTCGCGGATTAAAATTACTAAAAACAATATCTGTTTATGTGGTGTCGCTAATCAGGACCTGCAACATAACAAATAGAGTTATTTTCAAAACTTTGCGTCTTACGCAATGTTTTCTCCTTTGATGCGTACTGCACCGTAAATGTCAGTTGCTAGAGACAATGCCATGGCGCGTGATGTTCCACTGGCACGCCATTATCGTCATCACTGAGCCGGAAGCGTCGCGGCACGTGTTGTTCACCGGTGCGTGAGTAACGCGGCGGCGGTGTCACGCGTCACGGCCAGGTGACGGTGTCGTGCGTCACGGGCAGGCGACGTGACGGCGGGGGAGCTAAGTAGTCGGCCTTGTTACCTGCACCGGCCGGGCAGCAGACCAGCTGCCCACTCTACAGGATCGACAGCCCAGCTGCCCACTCCACGGAGACGACAGGCCCGCTGCCCACTCCACGGAGACGACAGACCAGCTGCCCACTCCACAAAGACGACAGACCAGCTGCCCACTCCACGGAGACGACAGACCAGCAGCCCACTCCACAGAAACGACAGGCCCGCTGCCCACTCCGCAGAGACGACAGACCCGCTGCCCACTCCATAAAGACGACAGACCAGCTGCCCACTCCATAAAGACGACAGACCCGCTGCCCACTCCACGGAGACGACAGACCTGCTGCCCACTCCATAAAGACGACATACCCGCTGCCCACTCCATAAAGAGGACAGACCAGCTGCCCACTCCATAAAGACGACAGACCAGCTGCCCACTCCACGGAGACGACAGACCAGCTGCCCACTCCATAAAGACGACAGATCCGCTGCCCACTCCACGGAGACGACACACCCGCTGCCCACTCCACGGAGACGACAGACCAGCTGCCCACTCCACGGAGACGACAGACTAGCTGCCCACTCTACAAAGACGACAGACCAGCTGCCCACTCCACGGAGACGACAGACCCGCTGCCCACTCCACGGAGACGACAGACCCGCTGCCCACTCTACAGAGACGACAGACCAGCTGCCCACTCCACGGAGCCGACAGACCCGCTGCCCACTCCACGGAGACGACAGACTAGCTGCCCATTCCACGGAGCCGACAGACCCGCTGCCCATTCCAACGAGACGACAGACCAGCTGCCCTCTCAACAGAGACGACAGACCAGCTGCCCACTCCACGGACACGACAGACCCGCTGCCCACTCCATAAAGACGACAGACCAGCTGCCCACTCCATAAAGACGACAGACCAGCTGCCCACTCCATAAAGACGACAGACCAGCTGCCCACTCTACAAAGACGACAGACCAGCTGCCCACTCTACAAAGACGACAGACCAGCTGCCCACTCCACGGAGACGACAGACCCGCTGCCCACTCCATAAAGACGACAGACCAGCTGCCCACTTTATAAAGACGACAGACCAGCTGCCCACTCCACGGAGACGACAGACCCGCTGCCCACTCCACGGAGACGACACACCCGCTGTCCACTCCACGGAGACGACAGACCAGCTGCCCACTCCACGGAGACAACAGACCAGCTGCCCCCTCCACGGAGACGACAGACCAGCTGCCCACTCCACGGAGACGACAGACCAGCTGCCCACTCCACGGAGACGACAGACCAGCTGCCCACTCCACGGAGACGACAGACCCGCTGCCCACTCCACAGAGACGACAGACCAGCTGTCCACTCCCCAGAGACGACAGACCCGCTGCCCACTCCATAAAGACGACAGACCAGCTGCCCACTCTACAAAGACGACAGACGCGCTGCCCACTCCCCATAGACGACAGACCCGCTGCCCACTCCATAAAGACGACAGACCAGCTGCCCACTCTACAAAGACGACAGACCAGCTGCCCACTCCATAAAGACGACAGACCAGCTGCCCACTTTATAAAGACGACAGACCAGCTGCCCACTCCACGGAGACGACAGACCCGCTGCCCACTCCACGGAGACGACACACCCGCTGTCCACTCCACACGAAGACGACAGACCAGCTGCCCACTCCACGGAGACAACAGACCAGCCGCCCCCTCCACGGAGACGACAGACCAGCTGCCCACTCCACGGAGACGACAGACCCGCTTCCCACTCCACGGAGACGACAGACGCGCTGCCCACTCCACAAAGACGACAGACCAGCTGCCCACTCCATAAAGACGACAGACCAGCTGCCCACTCCACGGAGACGACAGACCAGCTGCCCACTCCATAAAGACGACAGACCAGCTGCCCACTTTATAAAGACGACAGACCAGCTGCCCACTCCGCGGAGACGACAGACCCGCTGCCCACTCCACGGAGACGACACACCCGCTGTCCACTCCACGGAGACGACAGACCAGCTGCCCACTCCACGGAGACAACAGACCAGCTGCCCCCTTCACGGAGACGCCAGACCAGCTGCCCACTCCACGGAGACGACAGCCCAGCTGCCCACTCCACGGAGACGACAGACCAGCTGCCCACTCCACGGAGACGACAGACCCGCTGCCCACTCCACAGAGACGACAGACCAGCTGTCCACTCCACGGAGACGACAGACCAGCTGCCCACTCCACGGAGACGACAGACCCGCTGCCCACTCCACGGAGACGACAGACGCGCTGCCCACTCCCCAGAGACGACAGACCCGCTGCCCACTCCATAAAGACGACAGACCAGCTGCCCACTCTACAAAGACGACAGACCAGCTGCCCACTCCACGGAGACGACAGACCAGCTGCCCACTCCATAAAGACGACAGACCAGCTGCCCACTCCATAAAGACGACAGACCAGCTGCCCACTCCACGGAGACGACAGACCCGCTGCCCACTCTACAGAAACGACAGACCCGCTGCCCACTCTACAGAAACGACAGACCAGCTGCCCACTCTACAGAAACGACAGACCCGCTGTCCACTCTACAAAGACGACAGACCAGCTGCCCACTCCACGGAGACGATAGACCAGCTGCCCACGTTTCATGTGATATATTCGGTAGACAAACACAAGGTTTGGGATTATTGGTTTATGCACTATATGAGGGCAGCATATATCTATACGTTTCCTGCATTTGGCTTTCCCGTTGACAATAAAGGGTTGTGGATCCCTGGTTTTATGAGTTATACTATAAGACAATATATGTATACGTTCTCCGCAACATTCAACAACAACAACAACAACACTCATGTCCTGTTGATCATTAATAAAAGACACAAAATACAGGATGTTGGGCGGAATGTGGGAGACAGACGATTCAATCGGAATGTACTTTTTCAGAAGCGCTGATGCGTTGTCAGCAATGCACGTATGCAAGACGGATTCCATCGGGATACAAATAAGCAACGGCTGTCCAAACACAGATACTTGACTTTTAACGTTTGCGGGTTATAGCGATCATAACCACATACCTCTACCAACGGCACGCCGTAAAGTTCTGACTTGCGTCACAACACAAAACGTGACGGACATCTCCCCGAAATGAAACTCCACAGGAGCAAAGCACTTGGACTCAAGTCCCGGTAGACGACCAGTAAAAGTTACAACATCGGAGAATTCGTACCCTAAACGCCTGTCCTCTACACGTATGTTCCGGCCCCACTGTGCGCAGTGGCGGCGGAATCGTTCAGTTCAATCGGTTAGACCACAGCTGTGGCCTAACCGATTGCATCGCCTGCCTGCCACATATTCCACACCGCCGTCAGTCGATTAGTGCAATCAGTACTGTACGGACAAGCAATACGCGACATTATCAGAAGCGCTGATGCGGTGTCTGCAATGTACTGATGTGATGTGCGTGTCTATCCCGGCTGCGGTGTCTGCAATGTACTGATGTGATGTGCGTGTCTATCCCGGCTGCGTTGTCTGCAATGTACTGATGTGATGTGCGTGTCTATCACGGCTGCGGTGTCTGCAATGCACTGATGTGATGTGCGTGTCTATCCCGGCTGCGGTGTCTGCAATGCACTGATGTGATGTGCGTGTCTATCCCGGCTGCGGTGTCTGCAATGCACTGATGTGATGTGCGTGTCTATCCCGGCTGCGGTGTCTGCAATGCACTGATGTGATGTGCGTGTCTATCCCGGCTGCGGTGTCTGCAATGTACTGATGTGATGTGCGTGTCTATCCCGGCTGCGGTGTCTGCAATGCACTGATGTGATGTGCGTGTCTATCCCGGCTGCGGTGTCTGCAATGTACTGATGTGATGTGCGTGTTATCCCGGCTGCGGTGTCTGCAATGTACTGATGTGATGTGCGTGTCTATCCCGGATGCGGTGTCTGCAATGCACTGATGTGATGTGCGTGTCTATCCCGGCTGCGGTGTCTGCAATGTACTGATGTGATGTGCGTGTCTATCCAGGCTGCGGTGTCTGCAATGCACTGATGTGATGTGCGTGTCTATCCCGGCTGCGGTGTCTGCAATGCACTGATGTGATGTGCGTGTCTATCCAGGCTGCGGTGTCTGACATGTACTGATATGATGTGCGTGTCTATCCAGGCTGCGGTGTCTGCAATGTACTGATGTGATGTGCGTGTCTATCCCGGCTGCGGTGTCTGCAATGCACTGATGTGATGTGCGTGTCTATCCCGGCTGCGGTGTCTGCAATGTACTGATGTGATGTGCGTGTATATCCCGGATGCGGTGTCTGCAATGTACTGATGTGATGTGCGTGTCTATCCCGGCTGCGGTGTCTGCAATGCACTGATGTGATGTGCGTGTCTATCCCGGCTGCGGTGTCTGCAATGTACTGATGTGATGTGCGTGTATATCCCGGATGCGGTGTCTGCAATGTACTGATGTGATGTGCGTGTCTATCCCGGCTGCGGTGTCTGCAATGTACTGATGTGTCTGCAATGTACATTGCAGACACCGCAGCCGGGATAGACACGCACATCACATCAGTACATTGCAGACACCGCAGCCGGGATAGACACGCACATCACATCAGTACATTGCAGACACCGCAGCCGGGATAGACACGCACATCACATCAGTACATTGCAGACAACGCAGCCGGGATATACACGCACATCACATCAGTACATTGCAGACAACGCAGCCGGGATAGACACCCACATCACATCAGTACATTGCAGACACCGCAGCCGGGATATACACGCACATCACATCAGTACATTGCAGACAGCGCAGCCGGGATAGACACGCACATCACATCAGTACATTGCAGACAACGCAGCCGTAATAGACACACACATCACATCAGTACATTGCAGACACCGCAGCCGGGATAGACACGAACATCACATCAGTACATTGCAGACACCGCAGCCTGGACACACACACACACATCACATCAGTACATTGAAGACACCGCAGCCGGGATAGACACGAACATCACATCAGTACATTGCAGACACCGCAGCCTGGACACACACACACACATCACATCAGTATGTGTGATATGTGTGATACATTGCAGGCTGCGTTGTCTGCAATGTACTGATGTGATGTGCGTGTCTATCCCGGCTGCGCTGTCTGCAATGTACTGATGTGATGTGCGTGTATATCCCGGCTGCGGTGTCTGCAATGTACGTGTCTATCCCGGCTGCGGTGTCTGCAATGTACTGATGTGATGTGCGTGTCTATCCCGGCTGCGGTGTCTGCAATGTACTGATGTGATGTGCGTGTCTATCCCGGCTGCGGTGTCTGCAATGTACTGATGTGATGTGCGTGTCTATCCCGGCTGCAGTGTCTGCAATGTACTGATGTGATGTGCGTGTCTATCCCGGCTGCAGTGTCTGCAATGTACTGATGTGATGTGCGTGTCTATCCCGGCTGCGGTGTCTGCAATGTACTGATGTGATGTGCGTGTCTATCCCGGCTGCGCTGTCTGCAATGTACTGATGTGATATGCGTGTCTATCCCGGCTGCGCTGTCTGCAATGTACTGATGTGATGTGGGTGTCTATCCCGGCTGCGGTGTCTGCAATGTACTGATGTGATGTGCGTGTCTATCCCGGCTGCGGTGTCTGCAATGTACTGATGTGATGTGTGTGTGTGTGTCCAGGCTGCGGTGTCTGCAATGTACTGATGTGATGTTCGTGTCTATCCCGGCTGCGGTGTCTTCAATGTACTGATGTGATGTGTGTGTGTGTGTCCAGGCTGCGGTGTCTGCAATGTACTGATGTGATGTTCGTGTCTATCCCGGCTGCGGTGTCTGCAATGTACTGATGTGATGTGTGTGTCTATCCCGGCTGCGGTGTCTGCAATGCACTGATGTGATGTGCGTGTATATCCCGGCTGCGGTGTCTGCAATGTACTGATGTGATGTGCGTGTCTGTCCAGGCTGCGGTGTCCGCAATGTACTGATGTGATGTGCGTGTCTATCCCGGCTGCGGTGTCTGCTATGCACTGATGTGATGTGCGTGTCTATCCCGGCTGCGGTGTTTGAAATGTACTGATGTGATGTGCGTGTCTATCCCGACTGCGGTGTCTGCAATGCACTGATGTGATGTGCGTGTCTATCCAGGCTGCGCTGTCTTCAATGTACTGATGTGATGTGCGTGTATCCCGGCTGCGGTGTCTGCAATGCACTGATGTGATGTGCGTGTCTATCCCGCCTGTGGTGTCTGCAATGCACTGATGTGATGTGCGTGTCTATCCCGGCTGTGGTGTCTGCAATGTACTGATGTGATGTGCGTGTCTATCCCGGCTGCGGTGTCTGCAATGTACTGATGTGATGTGCGTGTCTATCCCGGCTGCGGTGTCTGCAATGTACTGATGTGATGTGCGTGTCTATCCCGGCTGCACTGTCTGCAATGCACTGATGTGATGTGCGTGTCTATCCCGGCTGCGGTGTCTGCAATGTACTGATGTGATGTGCGTGTCTATCCCGGCTGCGGTGTCTGCAATGCACTGATGTGATGTGCGTGTATATCCCGGCTGCGTTGTCTGCAATGTACTGATGTGATGTGCGTGTCTATCCCGGCTGCGCTGTCTGCAATGTACTGATGTGATGTGCGTGTCTATCCAGGCTGTGGTGTTTGACATGTACTGATGTGATGTGCGTGTCTATCCCGGCTGCGGTGTCTGCAATGTACTGATGTGATGTGCGTGTCTATCCCGGCTGCGGTGTCTGCAATGCACTGATGTGATGTGCGTGTCTATCCCGGCTGCGTTGTCTGCAATGTACTGATGTGATGTGCGTGTCTATCCCGGCTGCGCTGTCTGCAATGTACTGATGTGATGTGCGTGTATATCCCGGCTGCGGTGTCTGCAATGTACTGATGTGATGTGGGTGTCTATCCCGGCTGCGTTGTCTGCAATGTACTGATGTGATGTGCGTGTATATCCCGGCTGCGTTGTCTGCAATGTACTGATGTGATGTGCGTGTCTATCCCGGCTGCGGTGTCTGCAATGTACTGATGTGATGTGCGTGTCTATCCCGGCTGCGGTGTCTGCAATGTACTGATGTGATGTGCGTGTCTATCCCGGCTGCGGTGTCTGCAATGTACTGATGTGATGTGCGTGTATATCCCGGCTGCGTTGTCTGCAATGTACTGATGTGATGAGCGTGTCTATCCCGGCTGCGGTGTCTGCAATGTACTGATGTGATGTGCGTGTCTATCCCGGCTGCGGTGTCTGCAATGCACTGATGTGATGTGCGTGTCTATCCCGGCTGCGGTGTCTGCAATGCACTGATGTGATGTGCGTGTCTATCCCGGCTGCGCTGTCTGCAATGTACTGATGTGATGTGCGTGTCTATCCCGGCTGCGCTGTCTGCAATGTACTGATGTGATGTGCGTGTCTATCCAGGCTGTGGTGTTTGACATGTACTGATGTGATGTGCGTGTCTATCCAGGCTGCGTTGTCTGACATGTACTGATGTGATGTGCGTGTCTATCCAGGCTGCGGTGTCTGCAATGTACTGATGTGATGTGCGTGTCTATCCAGGCTGCGGTGTCTGCAATGTACTGATGTGATGTGCGTGTCTATCCCGGCTGCGGTGTCTGCAATGCACTGATGTGATGTGCGTGTCTATCCAGGCTGCGGTGTCTGCAATGTACTGATGTGATGTGCGTGTCTATCCCGGCTGCGGTGTCTGCAATGTACTGATGTGATGTGCGTGTCTATCCCGGCTGCGGTGTCTGCAATGTACTGATGTGATGTGCGTGTCTATCCCGGCTGCGGTGTCTGCAATGCACTGATGTGATGTGCGTGTCTATCCAGGCTGCGGTGTCTGCAATGTACTGATGTGATGTGCGTGTCTATCCCGGCTGCGGTGTCTGCAATGTACTGATGTGATGTGCGTGTCTATCCCGGCTGCGGTGTCTGCAATGCAATGATGTGATGTGCGTGTCTATCCAGGCTGCGGTGTCTGCAATGCACTGATGTGATGTGCGTGTCTATCCCGGCTGCGGTGTCTGCAATGCACTGATGTGATGTGCGTGTCTATCCCGGCTGCGGTGTCTGCAATGCACTGATGTGATGTGCGTGTCTATCCCGGCTGCGGTGTCTGCAATGTACTGATGTGATGTGCGTGTCTATCCCGGCTGCGGTGTCTGCAATGTACTGATGTGATGTACGTGTCTATCCCGGCTGCGGTGTCTGCAATGTACTGATGTGATGTGCGTGTCGATCCGTTTCCTGTTGTACTGATGTGATGTGCGTGTCTATCCAGGCTGCGTTGTCTGCAATGTACTGATGTGATGTGCGTGTCTATCCAGGCTGCGGTGTCTGCAATGTACTGATGTGATGTGTGTGTCTGTCCAGGCTGCGTTGTCTGCAATGTACTGATGTGATGTGCGTGTCGATCCGTTTCCTGTTGTACTGGTGTGATGTGCGTGTCTATCCGTTTCCTGTTATTCTCCAAGGCAGTTTGTGTGCTGCGTGGACGGGTTTAAAATGACTGAGCGTTTCTGTCAACAAAGGGTGGCACATCTATTGGCATTGTATCTATGTGTGACAAAAGTGAAACATAAAATTATAAGTAATTTTAATTAGGAAGTTTTTTGTAATTTTAATTACTTATACAAATCATAAACCGTGGACAAAATACTCATCACTGAACTTTGCCTCCGGGCTACGATTTCACAAGAAGATTTTACGACGGTAGTTGTACGTCAAGTTTCGCAACGCGTGCACGGAATCCGAAAATTAGTGCAATGCTACGATTTTGCTACAATTAAATGAGCATCCACATCCCATTCACAGTAGTTAACAGTTGTGATATTCATCGAGCTTAGAGCCGGAAATATTTTCGTCACAATTTTCCACCATCCGTTCCTTTAACTGTCCGACCCGAGCACTATTATTTTATAGACCGTCTGGCTGCAGAGACCACACGTAACCGTACCACCTGCGTTGACCGACTACTCGCTGTAAAATTACCTCAATCGGTGAAGAAATATTCCCCCACGCGCCCGCTCTTCACTATCTTTGACAATGTGTGCCGACTCTTCCGTCAACAAACACAAACGACATAGCCAGGTGAGCAGACCCTTGCCGTCGCTCGGCCTGCACCAAAACCCTTTCTTTGTAGCTCACCGTCCGACCGAACAGGGTCACTGTTTACTCGGCGGCGCGGACATCTTGATTGGATGCTTGTGTTTATTACGGCTCTATCGACCGAGCTGGCGAGTTTCCTCCCCCATGGGCACCAACACGACCCACAACACGAACCCCACAGCATGAACCGGTTATGGCTCGATCAATGTACCTCGCTGATCAATGTAGCCGGCCCGGGTCGTACCCGCTGACCGGCGCGGCTCGCGACAGAGTCGTTTCGCTCCATTATCGCTCGGACCGCGTGCCATTTCCCGTGATGCCGGCGCTCCATTGAGGCCCGCCCCAGCCTCGACCGTGGGCCGCTGCAGCTGACAGTGCCATGTCCGGCCGCGCGACACCCCCCCCCCCCCCCCCTCCGCCCCCCCCGGCCCCCGTGCGCGCCGGCGCGAGGACTCCTGATCAGATCGACCCGGGTCACACGGCGCCGAATTCAGTCCTGCTGTCAACAGCTGTATTCGGCCGATGATTGGTGGGTATTTGATGCCGCATTTGGCACCTATTCAGGCGGGCATTAGCGGACACCAATACCAAACACTAAGACTGGACGTCATATTCACGACTCGCGATCGTGTTTCGAGCTGGTCTTACCAGGAATAAGAGAATAACGGGGATTGGCGACTGAACAGTTTTCAGCGACCAGAACATTGTGAAAATTTTGCCAGGATTTAGTTCGTGATCAATCTTGAAACGGACTTCCTCTTTTGCGCTCTGACACAATTTTCAGGACATGCTAAATTATCCACATTTCATATTTCTCGGAGGAGGCTGGAACCGGCCCCAACGGAGAGGATTTGGTAGCGTCACGTGACATGTCGTCACGTAGGCTTGAAGTTTTCCCTTCACCATTGACTTAACACGTAAACTGACCCAACTTATGACCTCAAAATTTCGGTCACCGGGTGGTAAATAAAATGTGTTTTTGGCACAGATGTTAAGTTCGTTTTCTTCTGTTTATGAGAATGCCCACTTTTAGGCCTAAAGAGTAGCTGAAATGCGCCCAAATATTGGTCTAAGCTATGGATGTTAACCCTCGCCCTGGTGGTGTGGGGGTCATTTTGACCCCCTCCTGAGTTTTTTTTCTCGGGAATAGCAAGAAAACGGCGGCGCGTAGCGCCACCAAATTTTGCACAGCTATTCGGACATCAATTCCCAACATTTTGTGGAAGTTTTAACTGCAGGTCATCTCAGGTCAGGTCACCAGGTCACGTCAAGTGATCTTATCTCCAAAAATGTTTGCGGTCGTGCCAAAGCCAGTGTTTGTCCGAAAGATTTGAAACTTTCAGGATTGCATAAAGTCATACTTACCTACAATTCATTTATCTCGGATTTGTTGTATCGGTGACCTAAGGTCAGGTCAATTTCGTGACCTCCCATTATAAGTAAATGGGAAAATATACAAATGCTTCCTATTCAGATAAAATGCATTAGTTCAGACCAATTCTTTAAGAATCATACTATTTTAGCTCATTATTCATGACTCGGGTGAATTGTTGCTCTGTGACCTCTGCAAGGTGAGCTGAAGTCATCTCAGGTCACCAGCACTTTTTGCCAATAACTCTTGATATAATAAAGATAGAGACGTGCAAACGACACCACTGTGTTTTCTCGTCGATTCGCGTCGCACCATATGCAACATGACCTACCTTGGTCACCAAATGACCATGACCTGAGGTAAAATTTTGAAGTTGACCTAACTAGGTCACCATTACTATGGTTGACGAGACAAACACGATAGTGTTAAAAACATTGTTATATCTCTAACCAATACAACAGTATTTATGAAAGCGTTTTGGGAAAACAATGCCCACATGACCTTTGGTGACCTCTGGGGCCTAAACTATTTATCTGAGCTTTTGTTAATTTGATAACACTTAGGCGATTACATTTTTCATGAGCTTTCGGTTGCCTTTTCCGTTCGTTCCTAGCTATCATAGTTCCCAATATATTTTGGGGGGTTTCTGTAGCAAAGTCCTATACTTGGAAAATTTTACCTTTGGTGACCTCATTATTGACCTGAGCCAAAGCATACCTGAAGTAACGTCGAATGGCCTTGTTAAGAGCTTTCAAACGCTTTGTTCGCATCTTTCTAGCCATTTATTTTTCTAGTTACAGGCAGACTGGTTATTGATTCAACTTTTTTTTGGAACAATTCAATCATGGTTCATTTTGGAATCTGAATGATTCAATCACCGTTGGATTCACTATTTGTATAATTGTTTCTTTCCGATTGAAAGAATAAAAACATATTTTAATCGATTTACGTTTCATTCAACATTTAAATATTTGTGAATGTATGTCAAATAAATACAAATTGAAACATACATATATATGATCATAAAAACATTGTTACAGCAATACTATTTGAGTATAAATAAATGTAGCCACTGGGACTGCAATCTGCATGTATTTGCACAACTTACCAGTGTAATTGAATCGTTAAGAATCTTTAAATCTTTTGATTCAATCAGCCTTGATTTGATGCAGGGTTTGATCCAATCACGATTCATGAATCAAAAGATTTGTGTTGATTTTTTTTTTCTTCAAGGATTTTTTTTATTGAACAATTTCAATCGATTCAATCAGTGTCAAATAAATAACCAGTCTGGTTAGAGAGGGGTCATTTACCTTAGGTCTGACCTTAGGTCACCGATATTAGAAATCCGAGATAAACAAATTGTTGGTATCTATGACCTTAGGAATTCCTGCAAGATTGAAACCGATCGGCGTAAAACTGTAACTGTGGTACTACTGCAAACGTTTTGGAGATGAGGTCATCACGTGACCTGGTCTGGTGACCTGACCTGAGATGACCCGAAGTCAAGAATTTTACATAATGCGGGAAGTTCATTTCTAAACAGGTATACAAAAACGGCGGCGCTGCGCGCCGCCGTTTTTGCGCTATCCTCGAAAAAACCGGAGGGGTGGGCGGATTTCGCCCCCCCCCCCCTCCTCCAGGGCGCGTGTTAACAAACGTCCCTCCAGCGCCAGAAATGTCTCATAATATTACTGCTTGGGCTTGATTCAAACCTCCGACCTACCTGTTAGTATAGTTATCTTGGCTGGAACTCGATTTAGAATCACCATAGCAACAACATGTAATCAATATAAAATGTTCGATGAATTGGGTGTTCGTTTAAGACCATGATGAAGACGCAATGAAGACTTTAGTTATTCGTGTTTTCAATCGGTAGCGGTTTGCGATCGCTCGTTATTAATTAAGTCTGCTTATGCTTTCTACCTACTTGTGCTGACCATCAGGTTTGATCAGAACTATCTTTATGAAACGGATATCGGTAATTTTCCTCTTTCTTTACGTTCAAACCATACCGAGTTCGCGTAATGTTCATTACTGTTCAGTTTTGCCATGTCCCAGTACAAGAAAGACACCGGGAATATCTTTTCACCGTTTCCCAGCTGATGACTACAAGTAAGTTATTTGTATGTAATAATAAATGCATAAACACCAGACATGTATACGATTCATTGTTCTTTCTTGAACGATTCATTCACGACTCAAAATCCATATCAGTCGATTCAATCACGACTAAATCAGACCTTCAATTTGTTTGCATTCGATTCAATCAAAGACTTTGAGCCGGGGCTTTCGACTCAATCGATTCAAAATGACCTTGAGCCATATCAGTCCCGACTCAATCATTTTGAATCATATAACGACTCAATCACAACTCAAACTATGACTACATTTGCAACTTAGAACTCATAATTAATTTGATAGCGCTGCATTTATATGTTGAAATTGTTTGTAAATATTATCATAATGGTTGAAAACTTCGCGAAGTTTTGGAAGTTCTATTGAGCTAAAAATGTTTATTGATTGGGTCGCGAACCCGACTGAGTCTGCTCTCTAAATATTTGTTGTCGACTCAATCATGGTTTCTACCCGAGCTCTTCAATTCAATCACGACTCAAAGACAAGTTCATGCAAATTTTAGCGAATCAATAACTTTGAGTCAAAAAACTGCTTGATTCATGAAACGCGACTCAATCAGAGTGGAATCGTATACAAGTCGGCAAACCACAAACCGTTCGTATCCGTAAATGCGAAAACTGGGCGCCCCTCTTGGGCGGCGAAATAACACCCCTCTTTATTGCCAGCAGCGTCCCTTGAGTGGTGCCCAGTGGCGCCCTTGCTCAGTTTCCGATTGATCTTATTAATGACGTGTTCTTCTTGTCCCCAGCTCCAACCAATGGATAAGCAACACCGGCCGCGTTGATCTGTTTACACTATCGACACACCAGCTAAAATCGAAATATGCCGTTTATTCGGACCACTTTAAAACCTCGGACTCCAAATTCACTGCGAACAAGGCCAGGACAAAACTGCACCCGCGCGCCGTACCGACTCAACGCCTTGCAGTCACCATCTATTGCCACGAGGAAGTCTCCTAAAAGAGGCTTATGGTGGTCGGGGGCTCATGTTCGCTGGCCAAGCGAAGACAGTCAGGTTTGTATATAAGTTGATGTGCAACAATCAATTTGTACAGTTCCCCTTGGGCGTCGCCGGGAGGGAGGGGGGGGGGGGGGGGGTGGACGCGTCCCCCCAGTTAAAAAATCAGGGGGGGACGTCTCCCCAATAAAGCAGACTTGCTTGATTTCTTTTTTGCTGAATTCGTTCCAAGGAATATGCAACTTAATTTATTCTTAGCTCAAATTACATGCCATTTTTAGCCATATATCGTTGAGTCCTTTCTTTGTTGTACTTAATGATGTAGGTACTTAATTACTTTGAAGAAAATTAAATTATGATATGGCAGCTAAACGTTGATACACAAGATTGGCTTCTGCTATGATTAAATGTTAAAGAATTGGCCTTGCAGAGGCCAATTCTTTAAGAATCATACTATTTTAGCTCATTATTCATGACTCGGGTGAATTGTTGCTCTGTGACCTCTGCAAGGTGAGCTGAGGTCATCTCAGGTCACCAGCACTTTTTGCCAATAACTCTTGATATAATAAAGATAGAGACGTGCAAACGACACCACTGTGTTTTCTCGTCGATTCGCGTCGCACCATATGCAACATGACCTACCTTGGTCACCAAATGACCATGACCTGAGGTAAAATTTTGAAGTTGACCTAACTAGGTCACCATTACTATGGTTGACGAGACAAACACGATAGTGTTAACAACATTGTTATATCTCTAGCCAATACAACAGTATTTATGAAAGCGTTGTGGGAAAACAATGCCCACATGACCTTTGGTGACCTCTGGGGCCTAAACTATTTATCTGAGCTTTTGTTAATTTGATAACACTTAGGCGATTACATTTTTCATGAGCTTTCGGTTGCCTTTTCCGTTCGTTCCTAGCTATCATAGTTCCCAATATATTTTGGGGGGTTTCTGTAGCAAAGTCCTATACTTGGAAAATTTTACCTTTGGTGACCTCATTATTGACCTGAGCCAAATCATACCTGAAGTAACGTCGAATGGCCTTGTTAAGAGCTTTTAAACGCTTTGTTCGCATCTTTCTAGCCATTTATTTTTCTAGTTACAGGCAGACTGGTTATTGATTCAACTTTTTTTTGGAACAATTCAATCATGGTTCATTTTGGAATCTGAATGATTCAATCACCGTTGGATTCACTATTTGTATAATTGTTTCTTTCCGATTGAAAGAATAAAAACATATTTTAATCGATTTACGTTTCATTCAACATTTAAATATTTGTGAATGTATGTCAAATAAATACAAATTGAAACATACATATATATGATCATAAAAACATTGTTACAGCAATACTATTTGAGTATAAATAAATGTAGCCACTGGGACTGCAATCTGCATGTATTTGCACAACTTACCAGTGTAATTGAATCGTTAAGAATCTTTAAATCTTTTGATTCAATCAGCCTTGATTTGATGCAGGGTTTGATCCAATCACGATTCATGAATCAAAAGATTTGTGTTGATTTTTTTTTCTTCAAGGATTTTTTTTATTGAACAATTTCAATCGATTCAATCAGTGTCAAATAAATAACCAGTCTGGTTAGAGAGGGGTCATTTACCTTAGGTCTGATCTTAGGTCACCGATATTAGAAATCCGAGATAAACAAATTGTTGGTATCTATGACCTTAGGAATTCCTGCAAGATTGAAACCGATCGGCGTAAAACTGTGGCTGTGGTACTACTGCAAACGTTTTGGAGATGAGGTCATCACGTGACCTGGTCTGGTGACCTGACCTGAGATGACCCGAAGTCAAGAATTTTACATAATGCGGGAAGTTCATTTCTAAACAGGTATACAAAAACGGCGGCGCTGCGCGCCGCCGTTTTTGCGCTATCCTCGAAAAACCGGAGGGGTGGGCGGATTTCGCCCCCCCCCCTCCTCCAGGGCGCGTGTTAACAAACGTCCCTCCAGCACCAGAAATGTCTCATAATATTACTGCTTGGGCTTGATTCAAACCTCCGACCTACCTGTTAGTATAGTTATCTTGGCTGGAACCCGATTTAGAATCACCATAGCAACAACATGTAATCAATATAAAATGTTC
>JAXIVJ010011644.1:40000-42952 GCA_036785665.1 Chirona hameri | reverse complement strand
TCAGCAGGCTATCAGATCAGAGAGGATGAGCCCGGGTCAGCAGGCTCTCAGATCAGAGAGGATGAGGTCCGAGTCAGCAGGCTCTCAGATCAGAGAGGGATGAGCCCGAGTCAGCAGGCTCTCAGATCAGAGAGGGATGACCGGGTCAGCAGGCTCTCAGATCAGAAAGGATGAGCCCGGGTCAGCAGGCTCTCAGATCAGAGAGGGATGAGCCCGAGTCAGCAGTTCTCAGATCACAAAAGGATGAGCCCCGGGTCATCAGGCTCTCAGATCAGAGAGGGATGAGCCCGAATCAGCAGGCTCTCAGATCAGAGAGGATGAGCCCGGGTCAGCAGCTCTCAGATCACAAAGGGATGAGCCCGGGTCAGCAGGCTTTTTCAGATCAGAGAGGGATGAGCCCGAGTCAGCAGGCTCTCAGATCAGAGAGGGATGAGCCCGGGTCAGCAGGCTCTCATATCAGAGAGGGATGAGCCCGGGTCAGCAGGCTCTCAGATCAGAGAGAGGGATGCGCCCGAGTCAGCAGGCTCTCAGATCAAAAAGGGATGAGCCCGAGTCAGCAGGCTCTCAGATCAGAAAGGGATGAGCCAGGCTCGCCGGCGGAGTTCAGGCACTTCCTTTGCATGGTGGGGGTGAGGTTTGTGAGTGGGTGTGGATTTACTAGCTCTACGAGTTGATTACTAGCTCTTGGATGAAAAACTCTGATCCCACAAACCAGCCCGCACTCTGATTGGCTTCGCACAAACCATCGCGCGTTCTGATTGGCTTACCGCAAACCAGTCCGCGCTCCTGATTGGCTTCCCACAAACCATCGCGCGTTCTGATTGGCTTACCACAAATCAGTCCACGCTCTGATTGGCTTCCACAAACCAGCCCGTGCTCTGATTGGCTTCACAGAAGAACGGCGTTTTCGTCAACAGCTCAGCAGAACGCTACTCGGCACATCAGGGCTAGGACACATAATTTGTGGCACGTCTGTGCATATGTGAACCTTTGCGACAGACACTGAAGGACAGACATTTTATTTAAATCTTCCTTGAGACCCTGTCTATCAAGTAGGTCTGCATTTGAGTTCTCGTTTTTCGGGTCAGAATTTCCAAAGCTCCTCTCGCTGATTCACCTTCACAAGTAAACAAGAACATTCAGTTGTTTGCGATTCCTGAACTAATTCAAATCAATCCTCGTGTCTGTTTTTCTTCTTTATTTGGATGTATCTGCTCGTCGTTTCTTATATGGGCGTGCCCTTATTTCATATCTGATGTTGGCTGCGTGATACATGATAGTTGCGTCTGCGTACGAACTGCAGCAGCAGTCTGGTTCTCTGCGTGCCGAATAATCGGTTTGATGTCGGGCACAACAGATAGAAAGAGGGGGGTCACAGCTAATTATATACAGTCACCGCCACTGCTGTGGTAACGCTTCTCTCACCACCACTGCTGTTGGAACGCTCCTGTCACCACCACTGCTGTGGCAACGGCTCTCCTGTCACCACCACTGCTGTGGCAACGCTCTCCTGTCACCACCACTGCTGTGACAACGCTCTCCTGTCACCACCACTGCTGTGGCAACGCTCTCCTGTCACCACCACTGCTGTGGCAACACTCCTGTCACCACCACTGATGTGACAACGCTCTCCTGTCACCACCACTGCTGTGACAACGCTCTCCTGTCACCACCACTGCTGTGGCAACGCTTCTGTCACCACCACTGCTGTGACAACACTCTCCTGTCACCACCACTGCTGTGGCAACGCTCTCCTGTCACCACCACTGCTGTGGCAACGCTTCTGTCACCACCACTGCTGTGACAACACTCTCCTGTCACCACCACTGCTGTGGCAACGCTTCTGTCACCACCACTGCTGTGACAACACTCCTGTCACCACCACTGCTGTGACAACGCTCTCCTGTCACCACCACTGCTGTGACAACGCTCTCCTGTCACCACCACTGCTGTGACAACGCTCTCCTGTCACCACCATTGCTGTGGTAACACTCCTGTCACCACCACTGCTGTGACAACGCTCTCCTGTCACCACCACTGCTGTGGCAACGCTCTCCTGTCACCACCACTGCTGTGACAAACACTCTCCTGTCACCACCACTGCTGTGACAACGCTCTCCTGTCACCACCACTGATTTGGCAACGCTCTCCTGTCACCACCCACTGCTGTGGCAACGCTCTCCTGTCACCACCACTGCTGTGGCAACGCTTCTGTCACCACCACTGCTGTGACAACACTCTCCTGTCACCACCACTGCTGTGGTAACGCTCTCTGTCACCACACTGCTGTGACAACGCTCTCCTGTCACCACCACTGCTGTGGCAACGCTCTCCTGTCACACCACTGCTGTGACAACACTCCTGTCACCACCACTGCTGTGGCAACACTCTCCTGTCACCACCACTGTTGTGGCAACGCTCTCCTGTCACCACCACTGCTGTGACAACACTCTCCTGTCGCCACCACTGCTGTGGGCAACGCTCTCCTGTCACACCACTGCTGTGACAACTCTCTCCTGTCACCACCACTGATGTGACAACACTCTCCTGTCACCACCACTGCTGTGGCAACGCTCTCCTGTCACCACCACTGCTGTGACAACACTCTCCTGTCACCACCACTGCTGTGACAACGCTCTCCTGTCACCACCACTGCTCGTGGCAACACTCCTGTCACCACCACTGCTGTGACAACACTCTCCTGTCACCACCACTGTTGTGACAACGCTCTCCTGTCACCACCACTGATGTGACAACACTCTCCTGTCACCACCACCTGATGTGACAACACTCTCCTGTCACCACCACTGCTGTGGCAAACGCTCTCCTGTCACCACCACTGCTGTGACAACACTCTCCTGTCACCACCACTGCTGTGACAACGCTCTCCTGTCACCACCACTGCTGTGGCAACGCTCTCCTGTCACCACCACTGCTGTGGCAACACTCCTG
>JAXIVJ010011644.1:0-37500 GCA_036785665.1 Chirona hameri | reverse complement strand
TCATATAAATGGCCATTCACAAAAATTGAGGATGCGTTTTCACACGATCAAGTGGCCGCAAAGGAAGCCGACTTTCAGTGCCGGCATTTGGCGAGCAGATGTTAAAATCGTAGTCAACATCCACTGTTTGATTATGGGTGAAAGGAAACAACAAACGGATATCATTTTGGCATCACATTGTAGGCCAGACATTTCTATTTGAGGCTATGTGTAGTTTTTAACGATTCGTTTGGGTTTTCACTGATTTTTGTTGGAAACTGTTAGGCATTACAAGTTCCAATTTTTGGAAAGTAGGGTTCTGATGACAGAAGGCTACACAAAAAAAATGGCTCGCTAGAGCTCGATATGAGACCAATGCCAAAATATTGGCTAATGAATTATGTACATGTCCTGCAAATGTCAGCTGCTCCTGACTGCTCTCGCACTGTTAGATCCTGTTCAAGTTCGTGATGTCGGCTCGCCGGCAGCGGACGGGGCGCGGGGTTAAACGGCCCCCTGGCGCAAGACGGCATTCGAACGCCCTCAATGATACGAATCTAAAGCGCCCTTAACAATTTAAAATTGAGGTCACATGTCAGGTCACCGTCAGCTCAAAGGTCAAAATCGAGGTATTGAGTGTATGGGTCATACTTTCCATCCAAAGCCTTTGATTGCGACCATGATCACCCAAAGGGCTCTCAAAGGTATGATACACAACCCGCATCAGCTAAAGTGAGATTTTTGGCAAAAGTCAAGGTCAGGTCACAAAGGTCACTATGCGCAAAATATCTATGAAAGTCGTGCAACACATGTTAATAGACTATTTTACACGTATAATTCGATAGTAGAAGTCATTTTACTATCTGACTTCATTCACGTTAAGTTAGTGTCAAGTTCAGGTCAAGTTCAGGTCACAAGGTCAAAATTCTAAATTGATAATAAATATAAATAATAAAGCATTTCTGGACCAGTTTTGCCTAACAAATACAGCGGTGAAATTCATTTGCTCGTAGCTGGTCATTAAAACAAAAAACAAAAAATATTAGACAAATACGTCATGAGTTACGCATACTTTAGAAGCCATAAGCCAGTAAAAAATGGTGATATCATTTATAAATACATGACAATTTTAAATAATTATTCACTCATTGCATTGTCAGGCTTTGCATTTCTCACCAAAACCGTCGCTCTACCTATCATAGTTTTCACGCCACCGAATATTAGCCAATTTGGACCCAGAGTTAAAACACTATGCACCGCCCCGGCCCCCGCCCGGCCCGGCCCGGCCCGCCCCCGCCCCAGGCCTCCGGCCGCTAAGCTATTACGCCCCACACGGATCGGACAGCTGGGCGGCTCATTTATGCAGATCGGTGGCGGCGTGAGCCGACAGCTGCTTCCTAAGTGACGTGCTTCTCATGCTAATGGCAATTATCAAGTCGGTATTGTGATGTTTGAAATTTGAGACGATTCGCTGTGTATTTGAGACGATGGCTGTGTTGTGTCTGCGATAACTACACTGGAGCAGTATAAAACACGTTTCTGTTGTCATTCCCTGCCTTGGGCCGACAAAGGGTCTATCTGGTCTGATAGTCAAAGGGTCGCCACTTGGTCTCATAGATCTAGTTGAACGCGATATCAGAAGTTCGAGGAGACAGTATTCAGATTTATTCGGGAACATTCACAGAATACCCGTAACCCATGGCCTTCCATAGCCCGTCGTGATGGATGCGGTCAAGGCGTTAACCCGCACCCCGCTCCAGCCGAACGCACCCCGCTGGGGTTTCCAGCCGAACGCGCCCCGCTGGGGGGTAAATTTTACCCCCCGTATCTTCCGAACCAATGACCGCAGCGAGACGGGCAAGGCGACGATCAAAAGCTCTCAAGGAGACGAATATAATGCATACCCGAAATTCTTAAAAAGGTCACATGTCTTTCACGATCAGAACAAAGGTCAAAATTGAGGTATTTGAGTTTTTGGGCCATACTTTCCATCCAAAGCCTTAGATTGCGACTATTATCGCACAAGGTGCTCTCAAAGGTATAATGCATCGCTCGCATAAGCGAAAGTAAAATTGTAAGGAAAGGTCAAGATCAGATCACAAAAAGTCACAGGTCTACGAAAGCCATGTGATATGGGTTATTCTACACGTAGAATTCGATAGTTTAAGCTATTTTCACAATCTGACACCATGTAAGGTCAAGGTCAGGTCACGTAAGGTAAAAATTTGAAATTGATAAATATAAATGAAAAAGACATGTTCCCAGACCAACTTTGTCTCAGAAATAAAGCAGTGGTATTGATTTGTTTGTATCTGTTCACTAAAAGCCAAAAAACTTAACTTAAAAAAATGACGTCATGAGTTACTTATACTTGGGAGCCATAAGTCAGTCAAAAATAAAGATATTGCTTTAAAATTTGGTTTGAGTATCTTCCATACTTAGTTCTCTAAAATATATTCTCTTTGTTAATATCTTTTTAAAAAAACGGAAATTTCCCCATTTTTTTATATATTTTTTTTGGGGGTCATAAACCCCAAATTTCGCAAATCCGAGATAGCCATTTTGAAGAGAATGTCAGTTACTTTCTTTTTGACTTTTTCATTTTTGATTTGCATCAAAATTGTCTACGAATCTACGACTTTTTTTGTCTACGAATTTGCAAATATATATATCGTTTTTCCACCAAAAATGGCATGACATGACGTCTTTAAAACGACATTATCTTCCAAAGTACTACCTCAATTTCAGTGAAATTTCGTGAGCAAACGTAGAATTGATGCAGCATAACGTACTGAAAGTTTGACGTCGCTATCGCTCATAGTTTTCATGTTATTGAGAAAATCCGGGAGGGGATAAAATTTACCCCCCCCCCCCCCTCTCCCGGATTTTCTCAATAACTTATAAACGATGAGATATATCGAAGTGAAACTTTCAGTACCTTATGCTGCATCAATTATACTGCTGCATCAATTATACGTATTCTGATTGTTTTTTTTTTAATTGGTCAAGTAGTTTGGAAGATAATGACGTTTTAGTGACGTCATGTCATGCTATTTTTTTGTGGAAAAACGTTACATGTTTGTAAAATCCTAAGAATTAGAGTTTGTATGCAAATGGAAAAAAACGTCAAAAGGAAGTAAATAACATTCTCTTCCAAATGGCTATCTCGGTTTTTCAAAATTTTGAATTTGACTTTAAAAAATCAAAAAAACTGATTTTTGGGTGAAAATTTCCACAAAAAGATTTTTGTTAAAAAAAAAAACGGAAGATATATTAGAGAACCAAGTATGGACGATATCCAAACCAAATTTCAAAGCAATATCTTTATTTTTGACTGGCTTATGGCTCCCTAAGTATAAGTAACTCATGACTTCATTTTTTGAAAATACGTTTTTGTTTTGCTTTTAGTGACCAGATACAGACAAACAAATGCCACCGCTGTATTTCTGAGACAAAGCTGGTCTAGACACATGCCTTCTTTATTTATATTAATAAATGTTAACTTTTGACCTTTTTGTGACCTGACCTTGACCTTAGGGCCATTGTATGGGGTAAGGTTGTGAAAATGGTCGCTACTATCGAATTATACGTGTACAAAAAAAAACGATACAACATGTGTCGTCTGGCTTTCGTAGAACTGTGACCTTTTGTGATCTGACCTTGAACTTTGCTTACAATTTCACTTTCGCTTATACGGGAGATGCATGATACCTTTGAGAGCACCTTGTGCGATAATGGTCGCTATCTAAGGCTTTGGATGGAAAGGATGGCCCAAAAACTAAAATACCTTAAGTTTGACCCTTTGACCTGATCTGACCTGACAGGTGACCTTATTTTAAGAATTTCGGGTCTGCAATATATTTGTCTCCTTGAGAGCTTTCGATCGCCGCCTTGCGCGTCTTGCTGCGGTCATTGGTTCGGAAGATACGAGGGGGTAAAATGTACACCCCCAGCGCCACGCGGGTTAAGAGACAATGCCATGTATGTGGCGCGCTGCTGCCAGCTGGGCGCCGTGCTTCTCAACAGACAGGGTGATATGGGGAAATGAATGTCAACGAGTTCGAAATTCACAAATTACGGTACAACGTAAGGAAGACTGATTGTAACACATGCTGTTCGTTTCGTTTTATCAACTCTGTATTTTTCGTCCACTGCCAATGATATTTGTTTCCTTTAACATCCAGAGGAATCGTTTTCACATAGTCACAGGTGCCTTGAAGTGTCTTAGCCTCTTAGGTGTCTTGCGATGTATAGTCACATATATGTTTAATATTACTTGACGATTTGCATTCAGGTCAACGGTTTGTTTGTTTTCTTTGTGTTGTTTGTTTGTTTGTTTGTTTGTTTGTTTGTTTGTTTGTTTGTTTGTTTGTTTGTTTGTTTGTTTGTTTGTTTGTTTGTTTGTTTGTTTGTTTGTTTGTTTGTTTGTTTGTTTGTTTGTTTGTTTGTTTGTTTGTTTGTTTGTTTGTTTGTTTGTTTGTTTGTTTGTTTGTTTTTTGTTTGTTTGTGTTGTTTGTGTTGTTTGTGTTGTTTGTGTTGTTTGTGTTGTTTGTTTGTTTGTTTGTTTGTTTGTTTGTTTGTTTGTTTGTTTGTTTGTTTGTTTGTTTGTTTGTTTGTTTGTTTGTTTGTTTGTTTGTTTGTTTGTTCGTTTGTTTGTTTGTTTGTTTGTTTGTTTGTTTGTTGTTTCCTTAGCTTGCTCCCTCAGCCAATTTATGAGCTGACGAACTTTGCGATTCATTTTCAAATTTATAGGATGCTAGCATTTCAATAAGGTATTGTAGGCATCTATAAATTTTTGACGCGCTACGCATAAATTGAAGCCTGGAAATCGCGACCCGATTGCTTGAAAATTAACTTAAAATGGCGAGAAATGTAGCTAAAATGGCGAGCATTGTAGCTAAACAATGGATTTCACCATATCCAGAAAAAATGCCCCAAGAAGAATCACATAACAACCGGCTCTTCAGTATCTTATTTCACTTATGATATGTACAATAAACGTCAATGTGAAAAAAACGGCAAATACTTTCTCCAATATCTTTACGGCTAAATTTAACCCTTTGCAAAGGTCTGGAAAATGCATTCTTTTCGTATCGTAGCGCAATGAAAAAATGTCCGAAATTTGTGAAATGTCAAAAATGTGGTCGCCAGTTGTGTGTAGAACAACTCATTGTCCCGCATGCGATCAATGTACACTTGGGAGCAGTGTATAGCACGTCTTTTCATACTATCGCGACAAAACGTCCAGGACTATCGTCTCCCTGACATGCCCAGATGCTCGCAGCTCGGCAGTGTACCTTGGTCACTGGCTGGGCGGCTATGAATGTGTGTCCGGTTTTTGGTCGTCCCTAGGATTGGCTTGATTGACAAAGCAGATGGCTCGAGGCTCGTCTGATCGATCAGTTTTTTTTTTCGTTAACAAGCTTCGTCCAGGTTTTGAGCAGAAAAAAATTATGATGTGTCAGTCGCGTGGTCTCGACCGCTAAATATAATATGTTCTGACAGCGGCATTGTATATTTACTGTTGCTGGATCTGCTTCGTGCTGTGAACAGGACTGTGTGTGCCTCGGACTGGCGTGACAACAGCGTGAAGTTCCGATACGACAGGCCCGACCATCAAAGGGTGTTATTTTCGAGAGATTTCTGTGTCGCTGTCCGGCTGGGACGGTGAGCTGTGTCCGGCTGGGACGGTGAGCTGTGTCTGGCTGGGACGGTGAGCTGTGTCGCTGTCCGGCTGGGACGGTGAGCTGTGTCGCTGTCCGGCTGGGACGGTGAGCTGTGTCTGGCTGAGACGGTGAGCTGTGTCCAGCTGGGACGGTGAGCTGTGTCTGGCTGGGACGGTGAGCTGTGTCGCTGTCCGGCTGGGACGGTGAGCTGTGTCTGGCTGAGACGGTAGCTGTGTCTGGCTGGGACGGTGAGCTGTGCCCTGCTGGGACGGTGAGCTGTGTCTGGCTGGGACGGTGAGCTGTGTTCGGCTGGGACGGTGAGCTGTGTCCGGCTGGGACGGTGAGCTGTGTCCGGCTGGGACGGTGAGCTGTGTCCGGCTGGGACGGTGAGCGGTGTCTGGCTGGGACGGTGAGCTGTGTCCGGCTGGGACGGTGAGCTGTGTCTGGCTGAGACGGTGAGTTGTGTCTGGCTGAGACGGTGAGCTGTGTCTGGCTGGGACGGTGAGCTGTGTCCGGCTGGGACGGTGAGCTGTGTCTGGTTGGGACGGTGAGCTGTGTCCGGCTGGAACGGTGAGCTGTGTCTGGCTGGGACGGTGAGCTGTGTCCGGCTGGGACGGTGAGCTGTGTCTGGCTGAGACGGTGAGCTGTGTCCGGCTGGGACGGTGAGCTGTGTCTCTGTCCGGCTGGGACGGTGAGCTGTGCCCGGCTGGGACGGTGAGCTGTGTCCGGCTGGAGCGGTGAGCTGTGTCCGGCTGGGACGGTGAGCTGTGTCGCTGTCCGGCTGGGACGGTGAGCTGTGTCCGGCTGGGACGGTGAGCTGTGTCCGGCTGGAACGGTGAGCTGTGTCCGGCTGGGACGGTGAGCTGTGTCGCTGTCCGGCTGGGACGGTGAGCTGTGTCTGGCTGGGACGGTGAGCTGTGTCCGGCTGGAACGGTGAGCTGTGTCCGGCTGGGACGGTGAGCTGTGTCGCTGTCCGGCTGGGACGATGAGCTGTGTCCGGCTGGGACGGTGAGCTGTGTCCGGCTGGGACGGTGAGCTGTGTTCGGCTGGGACGGTGAGCTGTGTCCGGCTGGAACGGTGAGCTGTGTCCGGCTGGGACGGTGAGCTGTGTCGCTGTCCGGCTGGGACGGTGAGCTGTGTCCGGCTGGGACGGTGAGCTGTGTCCGGCTGGGACGGTGAGCTGTGTCCGGCGGGGACGGTGAGCTGTGTCGCTGTCTGGCTCGTCTCCTGCTGCCCGGCTCCGTTCATCTCGGCCAGATCAAACGGCGCTACAGCGGCCGCCGCCGGAGATGAAACGGTGCCGGGAGTGTGTCGTCGCCTGTCGTGCCCATCTTGCCAGCCCGACGGACCCGGGGCTGCAGGGAGATGACACGGGGCTGCAGGGAGATGACACGGGACTGCAGGGAGATGACCCCGGGGCTGCAGGGAGATGACACGGGGCTGCAGGGAGATGACACGGGGCTGCAGGGAGATGACCCGGGGCTGCAGGGCGGTGACCCGGGGCTGCAGGGAGATGACACGGGGCTGCAGGGAGGTGACTCGGGGCTGCAGGGAGGTGACTCGGGGCTGCAGGGAGGTGACCCGGGGCTGCAGGTAGATGACCCGGGGCTGCAGGGAGATGACCCCGGGGCTGCAGGGCGGTGACCCGGGGCTGCAGGTAGATGACCCGGGGCTGCAGGTAGATGACCCGGGGCTGCAGGGAGGTGTCCGCCCGCAGCGGCCGCCGTGCCATCCGAAAAGGGAAGGCGGGATCGGTGTCATCGAGGCTAGCATTCAACACCACCGAATCGCATTCAAAATAAAGGGGGATGTCTTAACGTCGTCCAAAACTACCCTGATTGTAAACTTCCCTATGTGGAAATCAATGACGCAGATATCACGAGACGTATTGTTCAATTTATATTTCATTGATTAAGAAACTTGCACTTTATATGAGCCCCATTGGCGGTGGTCCTCTGTAGGACTATTGACGTCAAGGACATTCTATATGTTTTGTATGAAGCTTGTCCTGTTGTTTTGTATCGGTTGTATTGGTTCCTCATCTATCACGGCTGTACAATGCATTGTGATCACGTATTGCAGTATGGTGGTGGTTGTGTTCCAAAATATGTTAGATTGTTATATATGTATTGTTATGAATGGTGGGCTACTCAAATATGTGCCACACGATTTATAGCGCAGCATGGTGAGAATAAGAAATAATTCAGAGAATGCCGTGAGTTCCATGCCGTTAATGTTCAGAAAATCAGGCGACCCTGGCGGTTATAGAAAGTCGCAGTAAATGCAGGCTCGTTGCTCCGATGAGTAGTAGGCGTGGTCGATCGTCGAATAACCTCCCACCATTCCATTTGTACAAAACAAACAGTGTGTTACCTTGCCTCAGGCAGATGCAAGAGCCACTGTAAGAGAGCCACTGTAACTACTGTCAACGACAGACCGCAGCACCCTGATTTTCGGCGGTAACTTTTGAAGGCGCCAATAGGCATTAACGAATTTCTCGCAATGGACGCTTCATACCCTGCGCCAATTATTTAGGCCACTTTCCATTCACTCGTAATGTTAAAATTCGCGCAGGGAATTCAGTCTGTGGGTAGACGCTATCATGAAAGGGTGGAGCTATGATCTGACGTCAGAGCTGACCTTGACCTGACCTTGACTGACCTTGAACCGGCGCTGTCCGGGACCGTGACCGGTCAGTTGCGAGTGGTGGGCGGAGTCGAGGGCGGCACTACAGAGCGACCTGGCATTAGTCTCTATCCAAGCCTAAATTGTCTTTAACATTACCAGTGAATGGAAAGTGTCTTATTTTTTCGTTTGACATTAACCAACCTTAATAATACAAATTGGCGCAGGGTCTGAAACGTCCATTGCGATCATTTCGTTCATGCCAGTTAGTGCCTTCAAAAGTTACCGCAGAAAATTAGGGTCTCGAGCAGTCTGCCGTTGACAGTAGTCGAATGATGGAGTTGAATGCTGCACTGGAAGCAGTCTGCCGTTCACAGTAGTCGAATGATGGAGTTGAATGCTGCACTGGAATTAGATGTCACCGTGCACAGAATGGCTTCACGGCGCTGTTTCACACAGCGTTTCACAAGCTTCAAAAGTATTACAGTTTCGATTGTTATTCTGTCATGAAAACACACTTATAGAAGCTAATGTTGTGATGTTTATTTATGTATCCATTCATTAACCCGGCATTGACTGGGGTCTGAGCAGAACGCCATTGACTGGGAAGGGGGGGGCGTTAAACGCCCCCCCCCCCTGGTTATCTTACGAACCAATGATCGCAGCGAGACGCGCAAGACGGCATTCGAAAGCTCTCAATAAGACGAACCTTGCTCAAAAATGTCAAAATGAGGTAAAATGTCAGGTCACGGTCAGGTCAAAGGTCAAAATCGGCGTATTTGAGTTTATGGGCCATACTTTCCATCCAAAGCCTTCGATTGCGACCAGTTTCACCCAAAGCTCTGCCAAAGGTATGATACATATCCCGCATGAGCTAAAGTGATATTGTTGGCCATGATCAAGGTCAGGTCACAAAAGGTCACTATGCTCAAAATATCTACGAAAGTCATGCAACACATGTTTTATGAGTTATTTTCCACGTATAATTCGATAGTGATGGTCATTTTACCACCTGACTTAATTTACGTGAAGTAAATGTCAATTTAGGTCAAATTCAGGTCGCCGAAGGTTAAGATTTGTAATTGTTAAATCTAAACAAAGAAGACATGTTGCCAGACCAGTTTTGTATCAGAAATACAGTGGTGGCATTTATTTGTTTGTATCTAGTCAATAAAAGCCAAAAACGCAATTTCAAAATATGACGTCATGAGTTACCCAATACCCATACTATTTAGATGTCGTAAGTCCGTCAAAAAAGGAGATATCAGTTTGAAATTTGGTATGGTAGTTGCCTATGTATGGTTCTCTGACATATCTTCCGGTTTTTGAATATTTTATAATTTTTATTTTGTGATAATTTTCCAAAAAAGTGTTTTCGTTTTTGGGGGTCAAAAACTAAAAATTTCACAAATCCAAGATAGCAGGTTTGTAGCCGTTGCAATTTTCTATCTTTTGGCGTTTTTCGATTGCATTTTGCTTCAAATGTGGCATTTGTACGACCTGGCAAAGCTTAGCTGATTTTGGTGTAAAACTCGTGTGTAGTGACGTCACTAAATTCGCTATAACTCGAGAGAAAAAAAAATCGACGAAATTTCTTCATTTTTGCACACGACGTAAAAATGATCTATACGAAGGTACCCGAAGTTTCAGGTTGATAGCGTTATTAGTTGTTTTTTAGCTATTGCGAAATTTCATCGGGGGCGTTAAACGCCCCCCCCCCCCGCAAAGGCGGGTTAATTCGTTCATTTAGCTTCATTTAACCCACGAGTCACTGGGGGTGTTGCCCCCCCCCCCCCCCGCTGAGGAATATTTGGAATATCTCAAGAAGAAATGCAGCTTTCGACGCCAAACTTGCAGTACCTTTCCGGGCATCATTTTTACACATGTCAGCAGCATGCAAATTTTGGGGTTCTAATGTGTCACGAGAAAATGACGTCATAGTGACGTCATTTCCGACAAATTTAGAGCCAAATTAGGCCGTACATGATTTTTTTAAAGAAAATGCAGTTTTAAAGATAACTACACTTTGCATACATCACATAACAGCTAATGAGCAGTACTATCTAACTGCTATCTCGAAATTTGCATTTATTGCACCACAGGATTTGCAAAAATTCTGAGTCAAAATTATATTTTTCAAAATATTTTCGAAGTTTGTGATCATTTTCAAAAAACAGATTTCATATGGTAGACACGTTGTGTAGTGAGTTTCAAGTCAATATCTTCAACGGCTGCCAACTTATGACCTTTCAAAGGTAAAAAAAATGGTCGTTCCAGATAGCACATAGTTTATGGCAGAGCTCACAATACATTGCTACGATCTTGATTACGCCAATAACGGGCATGTAAAGTAGCAAACGGTAATGACGGTGCTAAGTAAGGCTGCACATTTGCATTTCAGTCGTATGATTCAGTGTAATAAACTCATACCTACAATTGTGCAAATTGGTGACCTTGACCATGACCTATGACCCATTATTGTGCATTGGGTTGCATATGCGAAGTTTTAGAGTGTTTTGTCGTGCTCAGGATGAAAATTTAGGTTAGAAACATGCATCGCAAAGCATACTGAACCCAAAACTGCGATTTGACCTCTTTGACCTGAGATGACCTCACTTAATACAATGTACGGGAATGGTGACATGTGTAGCTTCCGATGTTTGTTACATGTATTAAGGCATCCTATATAGTTCACGCCTCTCTAACTCCATAGTTACGGCAAAACCGTGGGTTATCAGAAAACATTCGTTTTGTTTTACTCGACCTGACCTGTGACGTCACCGGTGACCTCCTGGTCAACACAATTGATTTTGTTTCGATGAAATTGCCTGGGCTATCGATTGCCGTTTGATTCGGCGGCTCGTCTTATTGGTTACGAAGATAAGGGGGGGGGGGTAAAAAAGACCCCAGTGTCAGTTGGTCACGTGACCTTCCCCGGTGACCCGACCCCGGCTCTGATAAGTGTTACAAGAAATATCCCAGTGACTGCCGGGTTGCTTACTCAGTTGCTGAGATATCCCAAAGACTCCAGGCTGGTAGCAAAAATGTATCGGGTAGACTCCAGAGGGCTTCCGCTACTAGAAGTACTGCAACTATCGATTACACTGCTAGCATATGGTTAGCGTCGGCCAATAGCAATTCGACAAAACTGCTCGTGCGCGCTGATAGCAGCAGCCGAACAGTACCGCCTGTCCCCCTACTCGCAACACTTGATGGCCATTTTGCGACGAAGATATCAATTTAGAGCTACGAAACTTGCACATAGTAAAGTTCACAGTGGCAAGGACATGCTTTGCAAAACTTGTCTCTCTATCTTGCATGATGTGACCGTAATTGTATTGTATTAGGTGCGCCGTTGTACATAACATCACTATAGTGGCGATCGTTTTATAGATATCGAAACAAAAAATTAGAAAAAAAACAATATAAGTGAAAATTCAACTAAAGGGGCTCCATATGTCAATTTCAGCGTATCCAACAATCAAACCAATAGCTACTTTCCGTATGGAAAAAAATGGCATAAAAAACAGTAGGCACGCTCCCTTTAAATTCCACAGCGGGTCTGAAAAGAGGTCAGTTTTATCACCGGCTGCGGTCTGGCAGCTTCTGTGAGTCCCCTGCTGGCGCTGCCGTCCTTGTCGAACATGATAGCCAGCGCCAGCTTCCAGGAAACACCACGAACGTGATCAGGCCGCCGCCGCCGCTCCTGTTACCATGGCAACCGAGAGTGTTTACCGGGCGATGGTCACGGCGCTGAAGATCATGTCAAAATTGATGTGGCCTGGCTGCTGTTTGCTGAGGCCTATCGATTTGTATGCGGATAACTCGGCGACGGCACGCGAGGAAGTCGCGAGCTGCTTCGAGTGCCGCCGGCGAGCAGCGCCGAGTCTGATGATATTCGACCGGGCGGCGGAGTGGGGCGGCCGCTCCGGTGGCTGTAGCACCTAAGAGGCGCGCCAGGGCCCAGGTATGCCGGATACTGACGAGCTGAGCTGAGCTGAGCTGAGCTGAGCTGAGAGGCCGAGCTGTGGTGCGGCGAGCAGGCGGTATGCGGCCAGTGACTGACGAAGGCGTTGTTCATGGAATAGTGGCGTCATCTGTAAGGATGTTGGCCGGTCGGGCCTGCTGGGTTGATTGGGTGTGTTGCCCTCGGGAGCTGTGATTTGTGACGTTCGACCCGCTCCTGAGCCGGCCCGTGTCGGTTGGAGTGGGGAGGGGATGGCGGCGACCGGCGACCGCCGCCAATGTCGGCGGCCTCCGAAGCCATAGCGCGCCCGACCGCCCAATTAGCTGCAGCTATCGACCGGCTCTGGCTTCGATCCGAGACGACTCTGGCTTCGATTTGGGTCGCGGCGCTGCGGTTAGCCGGGAGCGGTGACTTGTGGGGTGGCTGTGACTTTTATTGATTTACGAAGCCTTAGGTACTTCTGTCGGGGAAAACCCACACCGTGCCAAATATAAATTGATAAAGAAAAGCTCACAAACAGGCAAGTCCAAGCATTGTGTTGAAATATCAGTTATTAGTTAGCGAAATTGTTATGTTTCTGTGCGCCAATTTACGTTTACGTCAGCAGACACTCCACAATAATCGGGCGGCCATTGGGCGTCATTAGCGGATCATTGAAACGGTGGGGAAGTCACGACTGTCACGGTAGGAGAACGTGCACACGTACTCTCACATATACATACATACTTACACGAACATGCAGACATCGCAGACACTAATTGTACCAAGAGAGACTTCGCCGCTGGTTTAAACAGTACCGGTTCCATCCCCTCACATACAGGCATAGGGTGTCCGGAAATTATTCGCCCCTTGTGCATACACTTTCACTCCCTCCAGGAGCCTGCGAAACCAATGGAATTAAACTGAGAACTCGCCGCGGGGCATCCAGGTGTGTCAGTTGGTCACGTGACCTTCCCCGGTGACCCGACCTCGGCTCTGATAAGACATGAGGGGTCGGTTTCTGAGAATTCAGGGGTGTCGGTTGGTCACGTGACCTTCCCCGGTGACCCGACCTCGGCTCTGATAAGACATGGCGGGTCAGTTTCTGAGGATTCAGGGTTGTCGGTTGGTCACGTGACCTTCCCTGGCGACCCGACCCCGGCTCTGATAAGACATGGCTGGTCAGTTTCTGAGGATTCAGGGTTGTCGGTTGGTCACGTGATCTACCCCGGCGACCCGACCCCGGCTCTGATAAGACATGGCGGGTCAGTTTCTGAGGATTCAGGGTTGTCGGTTGGTCACGTGACCTTCCCCGGTGACCCGACCTCGGCTCTGATAAGACATGGCGGGTCAGTTTCTGAGAATTCAGGAGTGTCAGTTGGTCACGTGACCTTCCCCGGTGACCCGACCTCGGCTCTGATAAGACATGGCGGGTCAGTTTCTGAGAAGCACCATTCGCACTCTGAGGCAATGTCAGCGATGATGAAGGAACACTATTTGTCGACGCACCGCCGCGCGGTCTCGATGGTCCACGTCGGAATGACCCAGGACGACACGTGAAGAGTAACCGGGAAGCCGAAACAACCTGTGAGATCATTTCCACGGACCGCTACTCGGTATGTTCCGTTGCGTTACAGAGACAGAAACTGTAAAAGCAGACACATTGCAGATCTCAACCCACGATCGTCCATGATTGCGTTTCCAGGCGATGATCGGTCGGTGGCAGCTCGAGTCTCGACCGCTCGTGAAGGCTGCACGTGACTACTTGAGTATGCATTGGATCAGTTTAATGCTGACTGGTTGGCCAATGGCCAGCCGCTGAATATGTGGTCGACGGTCGTCGCGGCCGCCTGTCTTGTGATGGTGACAGGACCTCCCGTGACGGGACGTGTGGTGACGGGCGTGTGCCCGCGTCACGCGGTGCCGGACCCGGCCCCGGCCCGGCCGCCTGTCCCGGCGTGTGCCCGCGTCACGCGGTGCCACCCGGGCCGGCCCGGCGCCAGCGTCACGTCACGTCACGCGAGTGGCTCCATCCCGGCCCGGGACGGCGGCGGCGACCGCTCAGTACTGGCAGCACTGCGTCGGTGATGAGTCGTATGTGCCGCCCGCTGAACGAGATCGATTGAGATGCGTGTGGTGTGTGGACGGTAGCTCTGTTCGGGCCGCTCGGGTAGCTCTGTACGAGTAGCTCTGTACGGCCCTCTGCGCCTGCGGCTGCCGCTGCTGCTGTCTGCAGACCCGCTGCTGCCTCCGGCGTGGAGATGCCACACGCCTGATGGCTGACTGATGGCGCAGCTCTGTACGGCCCTCTGCGCCTGCGGCTGCCGCTGCTGCTGTCTGCAGACCCGCTGCTGCCTCCGGCGTGGAGATGCCACACGCCTGATGGCTGACTGATGGCGCAGACTGTCCTGCAGTTGCTGCTGACGTGGAGTGGTTGCTGCTGCTGCTGCTGCTGCTGCTGCTGCTGCCCAGCTGGACATGGTATAGCCATGCTTCCGCTACTTAATGCACATAGTATATTGTACCTTTAGTTTGGGTAAAGTCGCTGCGTATGCAGATTGCGGTCACCCTTGGATCCCGACCAGACTCGAGAACGAATCTGGCTTCGGCTTCGTCTTCAATACAGTGATATTGTTGTCGTTTTGGATTAGAAGGCTCCGTCCTCAAGTCTGATCCCAGTCGTGTGCTTAGAACGCAGGGAGATCTGCCCACAGGTACCAATACTGCGACGCAGCGGGGATATGTTGTCGCGAATATGTCGCCGTTAATGTCGACAATCAAAATAAGCATTACCGCCGGTAATACTAGCTGTCACTGGTAATGGCAATGTCAGCATCGGTAATACCTATCACTGGTAATGGCAATGTCAACATCGGTAATAACTATCACTGGTAATGGTAATGTCAACATCGGTAATAACTATCACTGGTAATGACAGTGTCAACATCGGTAATAACTATCACTGGTAATAGCAATGTCAACATCGGTAATAACTCACTGGTAATGGCAATGCCAACATCGGTAATAACTATCACTGGTAATGGCAATGTCAACATCGGTAATAACTATCACTGGTAATGGTAATGTCAACATCGGTAATAACTATCACTGGTAATGGCAATGGCAATATCGGTAATAACTATCACTGGTAATGGCAATGTCAACATCGGTAATTACTATCACTGCCCACTGGTAATGGCAATGTCAACATCGGTAATAACTATCACTGGTAATGGCAATGTCAACATCGGTAATAACTATTACTGGCAATGGCAATGTCAACATCGGTAATAACTATCACTGGTAATGGCAATGTCAACATCGGTAATTACTATCACTGGTAATGGCAATGGCAATATCGGTAATAACTATCACTGGTAATGGCAATGTCAACATCGGTTATAACTATCACTGGTAATGGCAATGCCAACATCGGTAATTACTATCACTGGTAATGCCAATGTCAACATCGGTAATAACTATCACTGGTAATGGCAATGTCAACATCGGTAATAACTATCACTGGTAATGGGAATGTCAACATCGGTAATAACTATCACTGGTAATGGCAATGTCAACATCGGTAATAACTATCACTGGTAATGGCAATGCCAACATCGGTAATAACTATCACTGGTAATGGCAATGTCAACATCGGTAATAACTATCACTGGTAATGGCAATGTCAACATCGGTAATTACTATCACTGGTAATGGCAATGTCAACATCGGTAATAACTATCACTGGTAATGGCAATGTCAACATCGGTAATAACTATCACTGGTAATGGCAATGTCAACATCGGTAATAACTATCACTGGTAATGGCAATGTCAACATCGGTAATTACTATCACTGGTAATGGCAATGTCAACATCGGTATAACTATCACTGGTAATGACAATGTCAACATCGGTAATAACTATCACTGGTAATGGCAATGTCAACATCGGTAATAACTATTACTGGCAATGGCAATGTCAACATCGGTAATAACTATCACTGGTAATGGCAATGTCAACATCGGTAATTACTATCACTGGTAATGGTAATGTCAACATCGGTAATTACTATCACTGGTAATGGCAATGGCAATATCGGTAATAACTATCACTGGTAATGGTAATGTCAACATCGGTAATAACTATCACTGGTAATGGCAATGTCAACATCGGTAATAACTATTACTGGTAATGACAATGTCAACATCGGTAATAACTATCACTGGTAATGGTAATGTCAACATCGGTAATAACTATCACTGGTAATGGCAATGTCAACATCGGTAATTACTATCACTGGTAATGACAATGTCAACATCGGTAATAACTATCACTGGTAATGGCAATGTCAACATCGGTAATAACTATTACTGGCAATGGCAATGTCAACATCGGTAATAACTATCACTGGCAATGACAATATCGGTAATAACTATCACTGGTAATGGCAAAGTCAACATCGGTAATTACTATCACTGCCCACTGGTAATGGCAATGGCAACATTGGTAATCACTATCACTGGTAATGGCAATGTCAACATCGGTAATAACTATCACTGGTAATGGCAATGTCAACATCGGTAATAACTATCACTGGTAATGGCAATGTCAACATCGGTAATAACTATCACTGGTAATGGCGATGTCATCATCGGTAATAACTATCACTGGTAATGGCAAAGTCAACATCGGTAATAACTATCACTGGTAATGGCAATGTCAACATCGGTAATAACTATCACTGGTAATGGCAATGTCAACATCGGTAATAACTATCACTGGTAATTGCAATGTCAACATCGGTAATAACTATCACTGGTAATGGCAATGTCAACATCGGTAATAACTATCACTGGTAATGGCAATGTCAACATCGGTAATAACTATCACTGGTAATGGCAATGTCAACATCGGTTATAACTATCACTGGTAATTGCAATGTCAACATCGGTAATAACTATCACTGGCAATGGCAATGTCAACATCGGTAATAACTATCACTGGTAATGGCAATGTCAACATCGGTAATAACTATCACTGGTAATGGCAATGTCAACATCGGTAATAACTATCACTGGTAATGGCAATGTCAACATCGGTAATAACTATCACTGGTAATGGCAATGTCAACATCGGTAATAACTATCACTGGTAATGGCAATGTCAACATCGGTAATAACTATCACTGGTAATGACAATGGCAACATCGGTAATAACTATCACTGGTAATGGCAATGCCAACATCGGTAATAACTATCACTGGTAATGGCAATGTCAACATCGGTAATAACTATCACTGGTAATGGCAATGTCAACATCGGTAATAACTATCACTGGTAATGACAATGTCAGCATCGGTAATAACTATCACTGGTAATGACAATGTCAACATCGGTAATAACTATCACTGGTAATGGCAATGTCAACATCGGCAATAACTATCACTGGTAATGACAATGTCAACATCGGTAATAACTATCACTGGTAATGGCAATGGCAATATCGGTAATAACTATCACTGGTAATGGCAATGTCAACATCGGTAATTACTATCACTGGTAATGGCAATGTCAACATCGGTAATAACTATCACTGGTAATGGCAATGGCAATATCGGTATAACTATCACTGGTAATGGCAATGTCAACATCGGTAATTACTATCACTGGTAATGGCAATGTCAACATCGGTAATTACTATCACTGGTAATGGCAATGTCAACATCGGTAATAACTATCACTGGTAATGGCAATGGCAATATCGGTAATAACTATCACTGGTAATGGCAATGTCAACATCGGTAATTACTATCACTGGTAATGGCAATGTCAACATCGGTAATAACTATCACTGGTAATGGCAATGGCAATATCGGTAATAACTATCACTGGTAATGGCAATGTCAACATCGGTAATTACTATCACTGGTAATGGGAATGTCAACATCGGTAATAACTATCACTGGTAATGGCAATGGCAATATCGGTAATAACTATCACTGGTAATGGCAATGTCAACATCGGTAATTACTATCACTGGTAATGGCAATGTCAACATCGGTAATAACTATCACTGGTAATGGCAATGGCAATATCGGTAATATCTATCACTGGTAATGGCAATGTCAACATCGGTAATTACTATCACTGGTAATGGCAATGTCAACATCGGTAATAACTATCACTGGTAATGGCAATGGCAATATCGGTATAACTATCACTGGTAATGGCAATGTCAACATCGGTAATTAATATCACTGGTAATGGCAATGCCAACATCGGTACACAGTTGGTGATGACAGGAGAGCGGCTATATTCAAGAGGGCTTATCGGTGTTCTGGTATATATGTATCTATATCGCTGACGGCAGTCGGCAGCCTAACCACTGGTGACGGCTGGTGATCTCTGGCGACGACTGGTGTCGGTTGGTGACGGCTGGTGACGGCTGGTGTCGGCTGGTGATCTCTGGTGACGGCTGGTGACGGTTGGTGATCTCTGGTGACGACTGGTGTCGGCTGATGACGGCTGATGACGGCTGGTGATCTCTGGTGTCGGTTGGTGATCTCTGGTGACGACTGGTGTCGGCTGGTGACGGCTGGTGATGTCTGGTGACGGCTGGTGTCTCGTATGGCTGGTGAGCTCTGGTGACGGCTGGGACCATTGTCGGTTGAGCTGACGCCGCAAGGTGGTGGCCTGGCCGTCTGTGTGGTCCAGGTGTGCCTCCGGCGGCGGCGGAGCCGATCGGGACTGGCCTCGCCTATGTCCTCCGGCACAGGCCCCACGTCCCGGACCCGCTGACACTGGGCCCTCATCCCGGACCCGCCGGCAATGGGCCCTCATCCCGGACCCGCCGGCACGGGCCCCACGGCACGGGCCCCACACTCCGGCTGCAGCGAGTAGAGTGGCGCCAGCCGTGTGCAAACTCATTTGCGTGCTGATGAGGGGAAGATGAGGGGAAGATTCGCCACGCATTTACGGCGCTCATTATCGCTGGCGCCGGCCAGAAAACCTCCCTCTCCTCCCGCCGGCATCTCCCCGTCTCCGCACCGCCGGCGTCTCCCCCGTCTCCGCACCGCCGGCGTCTCCCCGTCTCCTCCCGCCGGCATCTCCCTGTCTCCGCACCGCCGGCGTCTCCCCCGTTTCCGCACCGCTGGCGTCTCCCCCGTCTCCGCACCGCTGGTGTCTCCCCCGTCTCCGCACCGCCGGCTTCTCATGCGGTGGTATTGGCACCGTGTCTCGCGCCTCAGTGTCCTGGGTTTTCAGCTCCTTAACCCTATTACCTGCGGGCGGCCAAAATTACGTTAATCTGCGTGAGGTCAGATTCTGCCCCCCCCCCCCCCTTCCCAGAGATCTCGAGAACCGCTCGGTCGATTTCGATGGGGAAAACGCCATTCGATTCGTCATGAAAACATAAGGGGCCCGAAATTTATTTTTTTCATATATAGTCCATATATTATATTATACCCATGTCCATAAATAATATATTATATTATTTATGGACTATATATATAGTCCATATATATGTCCATGTTCAAAAATGGGGGCAAAAAAAAGTTGTTTTTGACAGGTCATTGCGGCCATGTGGTTTGGTCAATTTGCATGCCCCAAACATTTTTTGAGCTTCAAATGTACTGGTCTTTAATATATTAAAAGATAAATACCAAAATAAAAAATCATAGGGGTATTTAGGGGATGTAAAATGGGGGGGGGCATTTTCTGATAACAAATGTGTGTTGTTCGTGATTGTTTGGGACGACATGAACGTCACATGTGGGCATTACTTGCTGTAATTTGTTAAATTTAATATATTGCGCATAGGCGGATCCAGGAAAACAACGGGGGGGGCACCATGCGAGTAACGCTTATATCATCTTACTAATTTTAAGTTAGACCTAATTTGAGGTGTATCGCCTCCCATTTTTTGTACCTGAGTGCACCTCTGCCAACAAACATGTATAATCCCAGTATGTATGATGCATATTGCATTGAAAATGTTTCTGACGCATGTATTGCACCGCAAACTACGAAGAAAGTATGCGCCGCACAATCGCATTCGTAACACCCTCCCAAAACAGAAGCCTGACACCGCCTCTGCTTGTCTGATTTGTGAGGAAAAAAAATTGACAACACGCGCCATTCAAAGTTAGGAAAAGCCACAAAGTTTCAGGACGCTAGGCCTAACGGTTTAGAAGCGGCAAGTGAAAACCCACCGGGGGGGGGGGCAGAATCTGCCCCCCCCCCCCGCAAGGGGGGTTAAACGGCGGGTTTAACCCGCGCCGTGTCTGTGCTTGGCGCCACCTTCGCTGTGCCGGGGGGGGGGGGGGCGTTTCGACCCCCCACCCCCCACCCCCACCCCTCTAACTCGGCTCCTATGGAACATAGACAAAAACCGAAAACAACGTTCGAAAGCTCGTCAAAATGCATTTTTGAAACTATTTCAGGCATTTTTTTCTCAGGTCAATATTGAGGTCATAAAAAATAGGTCATAAAAGGTCAGAATTTCCAGTTTCAGGACTTTGCTCCAGAAACCCCCAAATATATCGGGGAACTATGATAGCTAGGAGCAAACGGAAAAAAATCGAAAGCTCTTGAATAAAGCAATCGCCAAATGATGCTCAACTTTTAGCTCAGTTCAATAGTTTAGGCTCCAGAGGTCATCAAAGGTCAAAAGGGTTATTTTTACCAAAACTGTTTTCACAAATAACTTTTTACCTAATAAAGATCAGACAATACGTTTGACGCCATCGTGTTTGTCTCGTCAAGGCCATCCGAATCATATTCATGATGACCAGGTTAGGTCAACTTATAAATTTGACCTCAGGTCAGGGACAAGTGGTGACCCAATTAGGTCATGTTGCACATTGGGAGATGTGCCTCCACGAGACAGACACATTGGTGCAGGTTTCACTTCTCTATATTGATTTTGTCGAGAGTTATTGACAAAGTGTTAGTGACCACGGATGACCTCATCTGACCCTGTAGGGGTCACTGAACAAAAATTGCAGCTGGAAATTCAAGAATGGACTATGATAACATGATCCAGAAGGAATCGGGCTGATATAATGCGTATCTTCAGAATAGGAAGCATTTGACTATTTCCACATTCACTTATAAATGGGAGGTCACGAAATTGACCGACCTTAGGTCACCGATATAAAGAAAAAATCCGAGATATACGAATTGTAGGTACCATTGCCCTTATGAAATTCTGTAAGTACGAAATAGATCGGCCAAAAACTGTGGCTGTGGTACGACCGGAAACTTTTTTGGAGGTGGGGTCACGTGACCTGGCCTGGTGACATGACCTTTAATGACCGGAGTTCAAGAATTGCACACTATGTGGGAAATTGATGCCTTAACAGCTGTGCCAAAAGCGTTTCTCGCTATCCTCGTAAAACCTTAAGGAGGGGCGTCGAAACGCCCCCCCCCCCCTTCCTCCCCACCCCCGGCACGGCGCGGGTTAACAAAAATGGCATGCGCGAATTGATTTCGGCCTCCGTCTCTGGGCCTTTTCCCCGGCCACGGACCGGTGGAGGTATACCTAAGACGGACCCTTTGACCAGTGTGCCCAAGAACGTGTGCACGTCATGGAAAGTGTGGTGATGATATGTGGTGGTGGTGATGGTGGTGGGCAGTGAAATTGTCATGTCGTCTTGAGAGAACCCCTCCCCTTTGCACAATTGCGTTGTGGATTTGAGTTATTCTTGTGTATCATCTGTTCTCTGATTTTTCTCAATTGGCAAAATAAACTATTTTAGCTAAAGTTTTCGCCAAAACGTGTGGGTCATTCCCCTTCCCCTCGCCTGTTTCTACGCCAATGAGTCGACCGACAGACCGCCTGTTTGACGGTCCGGCCGCTGTCTGACCTGACGTGGACCTGACGTGGCCTTTTGATTTGCTCTGTCTGGCAGGATTACGGGGCTGATTCCTCTGACAGCGAGCCGGAGGCTGCGGCGGCGGCGCCGCGACCACTCAAGAAGAAGCGGCCGCGGGTCGAGATCGAGTACGAGTATGACGGACCGTCCACCAGCAAGCTCAAGTCGTGACCGTGCGCGTCGCGACGGGGTGCGAACGGAGGGCGGGTCCAGGTCGCTGCTGTTGGAGGCAGGCGCTGCTTTTAATAAATCTGATGACTTGCGTGTGGTGTTCTCGGGTGAGGAGTGAGTTGGAAGTCAGTGATGTAGAAGATTGACAGGAATCATAGAGGTATTCACGTGAGATTATAGTTTAACTTTTCTTTTTATCCATTTTCACTTTTTCTTTTCACTTTTATCCATTCTTGTTCAGAAGATCATCTGTAAGGGGAGAATGGTGTATCGTATATTTCCACACCACAGTAAAAACGCGGCACTAGACCCAGTGGTGTAGGAACCTCATGAAAACCGGGCGCCAGTGAAACTTCGATCTTGTTATGAGATAACCTCAATCCCCTTATGCAAAATTGTCTTGCATATTTTATCTCTTCTCGTCGTAGCTCGGCCGATATTCTTCTCGTGTTAACGGTACCCTCAGGCCGATAGCATTCTCTCCTGTTAGCGGTGGTAGGCCCTCAGGCCGATAGAATTATCCTGTTAGACGGTATAGTTCAGCTTTAACGTGGATTTTGAACTGAGATAGCAGACTTGTAGAGCAGATCGAAAAACGGGTTGTGGTGATGCCCCGCTACGCTAGGTATTTTCGACACAGGACTATTGCGCCCCTTTTAGAAGACTTTCGGGTCCGCGAAACAACGGCTGTTTACGTTACAAGCAGCCTACGTATACATGCCTAAAGTCCGCCAGTATTGTGTGCAGTAGCTTCCATATACATTATACAAGCTACCATATGCATGACGTCATACATTGTCATGAAGTTTGTGTTAAGGCCATGAAGGAGAAAAGAGAAACATGTCTATTTCTCGACGGATATCCATCTATCGTCCAAACAAATGGCATATTCGTTTTTTTAGCTCAAAATACCCCGTATAGCCAAATGTCAAGACTTTTTTCTAAGGAGACCTATTCTCCTGTTAGCGGTGGTAGACCCTCGAGCCGATCAGTGGCGGATCTACGGTGGGCAATTGCCCCCCCCCCCCAAAAAAAAAAAAAAACGCAATATGGGTAGGCAAACATGTTTTTTGCCCCCACCCAACCGATCCGGCAGGTTGTGATTTGTGCCCCGGTAAGTCGTAATTTACGCGCCCCGCTAAACAGTGGCGTCGCCACGGTTTCGGAACTTTTACGCGAGCACATGTCATCGAACACCTGGGGAGGGGGGGAGAGAGAGATAGGACGTCTTATCTCTGGCATGCGGTAGTTCTATGTACAGATGATCTGACCTGGGGCCGGATTCCCATCTATGAAATTCTTACGAAGATTCCCAAGTTTTGTTTCGTAAGAATTGTCTTAAATCGGTATTACCATCTCTCGAGTAAGTGGCCGACATTCTGCAGAGTTGACTCGCGACCGAAACTTGCTCTTCCCTATAGGAAATAGCTTGCAGCTATTGGCTTTTAGTCCCCTTAGAAATATATGAAAGAGATGGGAATCCCAAAATTCGTAACTTGGCAGAGTTCAGAATGTTCGTAAGTAGGAAGATGGTAATCCCAAATGAACGACTTACGAAGAAAATAATTCGTAAATCAGGATGGGAATCCGGCCCCTGGTTACCTGACCTGATAAGATCCGAAAAAAATCACACCATGAACGTAATTGGCACCCAAACATATGTGCCAAATACGGCAAGATGCGTGCTACCGTTTTCCCGCTAATTCCGAAAAACCCTTTGGGGGGGAGGGGCGTCCAAACGCCGCACCCCAGCTCGCCGCGGGTTCAGAAAGCCATAGGTCTATAAAAGCATCACTGAGTGTGCAATTGATGTCGGGTCACGGTCAGGTCAAAGGTCAAAATGAACGTACCTGCATGAGTTCATGGGCTATATGTCCCATCATAAGCCTTCGATTACGATCATTATTGCCCAAACGTGCTCTGGAAGGTATAATATATATCCCGCTTAAGCAAAAGTGAGACTGCAAGCGAAAGTCAAGGTCACAAGACGTCAATATGCGCTAAAGATCGCCGAGAGTCACATGATGCATGGATTATGGATTATTTTATGAATTATCCCATCCTGAACCAGTGGCGGATCCAGGGGGTCGCGGTGTCGTGACCCCCCCCCCCCCCCCCCCCCCCCCCCCTCGGGCCGTGAAGGGGCATCACCGCGCCGGGGTACCAAAAGGCGCACATCATTCAGTGTTCTTTGCACCAAGGGCGCCATCGCGCCCGTGTACCAGGGGCATCATCGCGCCGGTGCACCAGCGGTACCACCGCGCCGGTATACCAGGGGCACCACCGCGCCGGCGTACCAGTGCCACGACCGCGCCGGCGTGCCAGGGCCACGACGGCGCCGGTGCACCAGGGGCACCACCGTGCCGGTAGGCGGCACTGTGGGGCGATGGGAGTTTCCGTGCCTCCTTGAATCCAGGAGGAGGAAACAATGGCCTGGTGCCGCCATGAAATCACGAGCATTGGTCGCTGCAAAACTTTTTTCGCGAAATGATGCTAAATTAGAATTGCTAAATAATGCAAAAAAATGGCCCTTCATGCCTCCCGTCCCTTGGGCTATGCCGGGGCACCAACGTGCCTTTATACCAGAGGCAACAACGTATCGGACTCGACGGGCCCTGAGGGCCATCGGGAGTCGGGACCTGCTTCCATGGGCGGTGGAACAGGGGGGGGGGGGGCACCGGGCACCGGGCACCCTTGAATCCAGGAGGAGGCGGGGCACCAAAGCCCTGGTGCCCCCATCAAATTGCTGAAAACCCACTTATTTTATGCGAAATGGTGCAAAATTAAGAGACATTTAACGCGACGCTTCGCGGCGCATATTACATACATACGTGCATCCTGATAAATCCTCGATGTCACGACGTTTGTTGACTATCGTTTGTTGTCGCGAACGAACCCATAGGGCCCACCATTTGGGCATTTTTATAATGTGATTCATGGCTGGAAATCCATGAAACGTATTTGAAACTGGTAAGCAACTGCACCCAAGCTGTTAGAATTGTGTGATTAAAAAGTCGAAAATATCACATTTTTGTGCCACTGCGGCGAAATTCCTTCTATCTTTGCGGTGAAAGAATCTCATTGAGTGGCTGCATTGGTCCCCTTGGGCTGATGTATATAGATTATAGAACCTTTCGGTTTGTTAGGGCCTAGTTATCCAGACTAAAACAAAATAAGCAAAAAATTCCGGGCCGCTACGCGGCGCAAATCAATCGGTGTTCTTTTCCAGTACAAAAGGGTCTAATATATACTGTATTTACACACTGTCGGCCGCAGAGGGGGGGGGGACATGGGGGCCATGACCTCGCCTTTGACCTTAAATGGGGGGAAACATGTCGTCTTTTGACCCCACCTTTTGCTCCAGACATAATTCCTCGTTTTGACACTGCATCCTGGCTCCAACAGCAAAAATTAGCTCTCCAGCTCGCTCAAAAACTCAAATTTTTCCACCGTTTCGCGGCGCAATAATTGTTGTATAGGTGTCAATTTTACGTAAATACCATTTGTAGTTAAGTTTAAGGGCAGCCTTTGTGACAAATTTTCTTCAAGCGACCCTTCGTAAAATTGCTCCCTATTTTTTAGTTCAAGAACATTTTTGAAGTTCGCACGGGACACAAAGCAATATGATACACTGCTATCGCATCCAGACCAAAGTATAACCCAAGTAAGACCAAACTAAGACCAAGTAAATAAGATTTAATGCTTGTAAAAAATGGCTACCCCGCCCCCCAGGTCACGAACCTCGACTACCCTCTTGGTTAATTCTGCATCAGCCGTCTGGGGCCGCCCTTGACTGTACAAATTATATATTTTAGCACCATCCGCGGCACTTTACATGATAGAAAGGGTACGACTGATATTGCAAATACCTATATTTTGTCAAACAACAAAAAATGAAATAGGGGCACCCTCCAAATATAGTGGATCAAATCCGTTACGTTTTCAGATTTGGGTATAGGAAGGGGCACCACTGCAATTTATGACCTCCCCTCCCCCCCTGAAGATTTTCTGGATCCGCCCCTGTCCTGAATCTTCGTAGAATTCGATAGTGATAGTCATTTTACCACCCGACCTCAGGTAAGAGCCGATAAATTACCGAGTACCGATAAATTCTTACTGAAATGAAGTTGTCAAGTTCAGGTCAAGGTCAGGTCACACAGATTAAAAACTCCCAATCGATAAATTTAAAGAAAAGGTATGTTTCTAGACTAATTTTGCCTCAGAAATACAGTGATGATGTTTATTTGTTCGTATCTGGCTATTACAAATAAGAACGCAATTTACAAAAAACGTGAGTTAGGTACTTATACTTTGGAGCCATGAGTCAGCCAAAAATGGTGGTATTGTTTTGAAACTTGGTTTTGGAATCGTTCATATGTGCTTCTCCAACATATATTCCGTTTTTTGTTTTCGTTTTTTAGATTTCTTTTTTAGTTGAACATTATATTATTCCACAGTAAGACAACCGGTGTGGGTGCCGTCCGACCATTTTTTAATTTTCTTGAAAAGTTGTGCTTGGCGGTTTCAAGGGCGGGGACCAAAAAAAATAAAAAAATACGGCCTTCCGTATTTTATCAAGTTCACTGTGCAGGCCTAATTTTGATGACCAATAACTTCGAGACTAAACAAACGATTTTGATAACTTTTTCTTGTTCGGATCAGGATTAGTCGAAGAATATTTTGGCAATCACGGAATTTCTATTTTGTGTCACGTGACCTCGTGACCTACTTTTTGTGCCGTGACCTTGACCTGTTGGAAACTGAAATTACAATTTTCGTCTGATGACTATGTGAGCTTCATTGGTGTCCTTTCGTATCAAAAAATTAAAACAGTGGGGTTCGACCTGTAAAAACTACTTTTGGGGACATCCACAGTAAGAAAATCATTTTTTCCTTCAAATTTGCCGTCCGACCATTTGCCTTGAAAAGTTGTACACTGGAGGTTTCAAGGGCGGGAAATTCATTGGTGGTGACCAAAAACAAATCCCCCCCCCAAAAAAATCAAAAATACGGCCTTCCGTATTTTCCCAGGTTCACTGTGCAGGCCTAATTTTGACGACCAATACCTCCGAGACTAAAGAAGCGATTTTGATAACTTCTTTGTTTGGATCGGGACGGGATTAGTCAAAGAACAATTTGGCAATCTCGGATTTTCGATTGTAATTTTGTTTTGTCACGTGACCTTGTGACCTACATTTTGCGCCGTGACCTTGACCTGTTGGAAACTGAAATTAACATTTTCATCTGATGACGATTTTAGTTCCATTGATGTCCTTTCGTATAAAAAACTAAAATTTGGGGTTCGACCTGTAAGAACTACTTTTGAGCCTTGCAATGCTGACACAATACGCTGTTTGGGTACGTTACTTTGTGTTGGCCTGGCAGGTCATATGGCGACCTGATGTCGGTGTAACAGGGACCAACCGAGAGGTTTCGTCGTCAGGAGTCACTCTGGACTTTGTTTCGAAAGCGTATACATGTAAAGTAGATGCGAAGTTATCGACGGACAGGTGCCCGAACAGCGCATTATGTCAGCATCGCAAGATTCAAAAATAATTTGTACAGGTCGAACCCCACTTCTTTCTTTTTGTATACGAAAGAACATCAATGAAGCTCAAATCGTCATCAGACGAAAATTTTAATTTCGGTTTCCAACAGGTCAAGGTCACGTCGCAAAAAGTAGATCACGAGGTCACGTGAAAAAAATATAAATTCGTAATTGCCAAATTGTTAGACTAATCCTGATCCAAACAAAAAAAGTGTATCAAAATCGTTTTTTTAGTCTCGGGGTTATTGGTCGTCAAAATTAGGCCTGCACAGTGAACTTGGGAAAATACGGAGGCCGTATCTTGGAAAACTTTTTTCGGATTTTTTTTGGTCACCACCAATGAATTCCCCGCCCTTGAACCCCCAGTGCACAACTTTTCAAGACAATTAAAAATGGGCGGACGGCAAATTTGAAAATTTTGGGTTGTCTTACTGTGGAATGACCTTATATTTCTTTAATTTGTGAGGTTAAAAATAAAAGTGTAAACAAAAATCCGAGATAGCCATTTTGTAGCCACTGCAATTTGCTATCTTTTGATATTGCATAATTGTAGTTTGCTCAAAGTTTGGGCTTTGCACAATAGCCGTTTTCACGAAGGATTATTGCGCTGAAAAGTTTCTGAAAGATTCTGAAAGTTTTGAAAAACTGCACAACTTTTACATGCGATTTTTGGCTAGAAATGTCCCTCATAATTTTTGGTAATATGTTGGTAAGAATCAAATATGTTGACAAAATTGCGGTTTGGTGGTAATAAAGCCCAGGCTACACTATGCATGATTTGTCAAGGAAATCACGCGCGTGTTCTCCGTGTTTGCAGAACTTCCTTGACGTCCAGGCCGGTCAAGAAAATCACGCAAGGAAAATGGATAAACCACTGCATTTTTTTTATCGATAAACCACTGCATAAATATCTACCAGCTTCAACACAAGTTTCAACATTCACAATTTGCTCAAACGCTTCTTCATTCATCTTCCGCCACAATACTCAGCACACATTATTCAAGTTTAGGTCTAGTAAAGACTACAATACGCGAAATCAAGCAAAATGATAAAAACCCTGCAACACGCAATCTCGGAAAACACGACAAGTTCATAATTTTGAACTTTTCATCGTTCCGTCCGTGACGGGTCTGCGGAATTTCCTTGACCTTTCATCCGGGATCTGCGTGATGTGCCACAGTGTAGCTCACCCAATGCATTTACTATCAGCTGAACTTGCTCTGTCAGGCAAATCCCGACAACACGGATAACACGCACGTGATTTTCATGAAATTTCGTATAGGGCTTAAAGGCTTAAGACGAACCATTAAAGCCTGGGCTTAAGACGACCAATAACTCCGAGACTAAAGAAGCAACCAATAACTCCGAGACTAAGTATTGATAGAATCTTCCTGAAAAGTTTCAAGAAGATTCTATTAATGCTTATCTTGCTTATTACCACCAAACCGCAATTAGTCAAACATATTTTATTCTTAACAACATTACAAAATAATGAGGGGCATTTCTAGCCAAAAATCGCATGTAAAAGTTGTGCAGTTTTTCAAAACTTTCAGAATCTCAGAAACTTTTCAGCGCAATGATCCTTCGTGAAAACGGCTAATGTGTTGAAGTTAAACTGATTTTCTCGTTAAAGTGGCGTGTAGTTACTAAATGTCCTAGATCCCAAAGTTTTCGATTAAATTTCATTTTCGCAAAGAAGCCGTGAAATTGATGTAGGAGAAGGTAACAAAAGTTTCACGATGATAACGTTATAAGATTTTGAACAATTACGAATGTTCGTAAAGGAGGGATAATATTTGCCCGCCAGTCAATGGTATATTAAAAGAAGATTTACAGTGGCTCCCTTAATGTCACATAGTTGCCCTCTAGTCTCCTGTCTTAGTCGTTGGACCTCCGAGGGCCGGGGGTCGATATGAGAGTGGCATCGCCAGGCAGAAGAGAGCCCCCATGCCGGCCTGAGAGGATATTAAGCCGGTAAGAAATGACCCTCAGCGTCTTTGAGAGGATCATCGATTAACCAGCAGAGGACCCTCGGTCGATCCGAGAGGGTATTTTCGGGCCTGCAGGGGTTATTATCAGGCTTAATGAGTCTTATTTCGGTCTAATAGGGCCCCTGTCAGGCCTGAGAAACCCTCGGTGTGTGTGAAAGGGATCTAAGAGGGCATTATTCAGACCTGAGAGGGTCGTATGGAGTTCCCGGTCTGAAAGGGCTCTCGGCCGGACTGAGGAGGCACCTAGCTGACCCAGTGGCGGCGGAGCGTATTTTCGGATGGGGGGAGGGCAAAGAAACTCAGGGGGCCCCTCGTCCAAATTCCCCCTCCCACGGCCAAAAGCCCCCCCCCCCCCATTTTTTCCCGCGAAATGGTATCTCTGGATTTAGGCCACTATATTTTGTAGGGCCCCTAAATGGTCGCAAAAAACGTCGGACAGACCCATATTGAAGTCGCAGGCCTTCTGAGGGCCCCTCAGGCCGACTGAGGGCCTTCTGTCGGCCTTAGGAGGCCCCTCAGGCTGGCTGGGGCCCATCGGGGCCCTGTGTCATTGTTTCGGAAAAAAAATCGAACCAAATTCTTGGAGGGCCCCTTTTACAAATTTATGGGGGGGGGGCAAAATCATATGTTTGCCCCCAACTTCTTGAGTGGGGGGGGGGGGCAGCTGCCAATGTTCGCCACCAGCGCCTCCATCACTCTCACAAATGCCTACAAAGCAGAAGCATAAAGTTTCCAAAATGCTTCAAATAAAATCTGGGCTACAAATCCCGTCATTACAATAAAGGAAAAAGAATGCATACTGTCGTACCCACAGAACTTCAGCAAACGCACAGCAAATTGACAAAGCTCACACATAACTCTGGTTGAGTGTTCTTCCCAATCAACCCACCGGAAGGCGGAAAAGGCTGGGAAATGTCTGAGAAACTCAGGTGTTATAAAGACCTAGATATATTTATATACAATGAAATAGGTATACCTATACAGCCACTGGCGGATCCAGGGGGGCATCAGTCATCAGGAGTAAATTGTCCCTCCCCCCCACACCCACACACAGGAATATGAGGGAGACATTCAATACAAGTATCTCCCCCCCCCCCCGCGCGCATGTTCCCGGCACTGAACGTGAAACAATGATCTTAGGAGAAAACTTCATGAAAACGGAAGTTTTTTCTCGCGTGATTGAATTCGAAGTTTGTATGTATCCTTTGCTGTCAATGATAGACAAAACAGCGCACCTGATGCAATTCAAGCAGCCCCGGTGGCACTTAGCCCGCGCCCCGCTGGGGGGGGGGGGCAGAATCTGCCCCCTCCTGGATTTTCTCAATAACTTGAAAACTATGATAGATATCAACGTGACACTATCAGTACCTTATGCTGCATCAAGGCCACGTCTTCTCACCAAATTTCAATGAATTGGATGTAGTATTTTGGGAGATAATGATGTTTTAATGACGTCATGCCCTGCTATTTTTGGTGGAAAAACGATAAATGTTTGAAAAATCGTAGAAAATAGAGTTTTGAAGCAAGTTGCAAATACAAAATGTCAGAAGAAAGAAAATTACATTTTTTCAAAATGGCTATCTCGGATTTGCAAAATTTTGAGTTTTTGAACCCCAAAAATCAAAAACATGTTTTTTTATGAAAAAGAAACAATATTTTGTTTTAAAGTTAATTTCCTAAACTCGAATATCAAAATAAGGTGAACGGCCCAAATCCGCGGAGAAAAAAAGGGGGGGGGTACTTTTTGCCCCAAAAAGATGCCTCCCCACGGAGAGTTGAGGGCCCCTCCCGGCTGGATCCGCCAGTGTATACAGCAGAGACCATATCCCCACGACAGGGTTGATCTGGCCAGGCCGGAGGCCCTCAACTCAACCTGAGCCCACAACAGGTCTGAAAGGGCTCTAGACAGACCTCAGAGGACACTGCCTACGCCAATCTGAGGGGGCCCTGGGTCGGTAAGAAAAGGACCTCAGGTCGGCCTGAGAGCCTGAGAAGGATCTTGCCGAGCCAGATACAGCTTCTGCATGCCTGAGAGGGCCCTTGTCTGTCCTCAACCTCTCTAAGAGGGACCTCGCCAGGTCCTCGAGGGCTCTTCGTCGGTTTGGGAGGAACCATGATAAGTCTTAGAGGACCCTCCGTCGGTCCGACGAGATCCTCAGTCACTCCGAGGGGGCCTTAGACTAGTATGAGCGGTCAAGGTCGGCCTGAAAAGGCCGGCAAAGGGCTCCCTCATACCACCGGCCGAGAGCTCTTTCAGGCCGACTGAGGGCTCCTCAGGCCGACCGAGGGCCTCATCAGGTTGAACGAGGGCCCCGTTAGGCCGACTGAGGGCCCACTCAGGGTGACCGAGGGACAGAGGGCCCCTCAGGTCGAGTGAGGGCCTCCTCAAGCTAAATGATGGCCCGCTCAGGCCGACCGAGGGCCCCTCAAGCCTGACCGAGGGCCCCCTTAGGCCGACAGAGGACCCTTTCAGGCCGACCGAGGGCCAGCAGAGGGCCACTCACACCGACCGAGGACCTCTCAAGCCTGACCGAGGGCCCCCTTAGGCCAACAGAGGGCCCCTCACACCGACCGAGGACCTCTCAAGCCTGACCGAGGTCCCCCTTAGGCCAACAGAGGGCCCCTCACACCGACCGAGGACCTCTCAAGCCTGACCGAGGGCCCCCTTAGGCCGACAGAGGACCCCTTTCAGGCCGACCGAGGGCCAGCAGAGGGCCACTCAGGCCGACCGAGGGCCCCATCGGGCTGACTGAGGGCCACCATGTCGAATGAGGGCCCCTTAGGCTGACCGTGACTGACGTGGGCCCCTCAGGCCGACAGAGGGCACCAAAGGTCGATTGCGGAGTGAGGGCCCCTTAGGTAGACCGAGCCCCCCCCCCCCCTCAGGCCGACCGAGGCCCCTCATACCTCCCGAGGGCCCCTCATACCTTCCGAAGGCCCCTTCAGGCCTTCCGAAGGCCCCTTCAGGCCTTCCGAGAGCCCCCTCAGGCCGACTGAGAGCCTTCTGTCGGCCTTGGAGGGCCCGTCAGGCTGGTTGGGGGCACCTCGGGGCCCTTGGTCATTTTTTCGGTCAAAAAGAATAAAATCGAATTAACTTCTTGGACTTCTCTTACAAATTTGTGGGGGGGGGGGGCAAACTCATATGTTTCCCTCCCCCCTCCCCCAACTTCTTGAGTGGGGAGCCAGCTCCCCCCCCGTTCCCCTTACCCGCCGCCACTGAGCTGGCCTAAAAAGGATACTTTTTGATTGGAGTTATGAGGCTGGCATTGGAGTTTCGGTATTCCAGTTGGGGCTCAAACTTTAAATATAATGAAAGTTACACCGTCTGATCATCGTCACCGTTCTCCCCTCTGGAGCCCAGGAGAGCCAGAAGGGCCCACCCAGGCTCCAGGGAGCTGTTTTTGCAGCCCCCTGGCTACATACCTGCATAACATAACTATCGCCGCAGTCACTTTCCTGTTGGTCATTGGCACTCATTCGCAAACACAATTGTCGATCGAAATCACACAAAAGTTTCGGTTCTTTGGACACGGTGTGCCTGGTGAACGTGTCTGGCAAGCCATCGTATATAGGGTATTTTATCATGAAATCGACAATTTTCCAGCACCATTAAATTAATATAATAATTCCTACCATATTTTTTCTCTCTCGAAACCTACCAGATAGATAAATCATTGTGAGACGAAAAATTGTGAGATAAACATATTTCCCATTGTGCGCCTTCAAATGGTTCCTTAAACCCTTAAACTTGCACGGGCAGTACGTACAAGTTTTAGGAGACACTGTCGGTAGTGGTGGCGACGCCTATGCTGCTCATTTTCGTTAACGTCGAATTCCCCGTCACCCAACAAGTGTATTTTATTTGACGTCCCCCCCCCCCCCGCTCAAGGACTCTTTGCGCTTACGACCCGACGCCCCCCCCCCGCTCAACAACTTCTCGCCGAGGAAACGCGGAGCGAAATTCCCCCACCCCCACCCCAAAAAAAAACTCGAAACCTAGATCCATCACTGGGGCCTTCTCCTGTTAGCGGTGGTGGGCCCTCGGGCCGATAGCCTTCTCCTGTTAGCGATGGTGGGCCCTCGGGCCGATCAATCAATCAATCAATCAATCAATCAATCAATCAGTTTATTAAACCCCTCCATCAGATGGCTTTTCAGTGGTCATCGTCATGAACAAGAATGAGTTGAATGGAGAAATAAAATACATTGTAAAATACATCGTAAAATACATCGTAAAAACACACTATGATTAAAATCCAATTGCAACTAACTACAGCTTACATCAAAACCTCAGTCACAGTCCTCGCTTGCAAAGAGCCATTTCTTAGCAGCGGTACGAATCGTAATGACAGACTCTGATGTTCTGACGTCGGCGGGCCGATAGCCTTCTCCTGTTAGCGATGGTGGGCCCTCGGGCCGATAGCCTTCTCCTGTTAGTGATGGTGGGCCCTCGGGCCGATAGCATTCTCCTGTTAGCGATGGGAGATCCTCGGGTCGATAGCATTCTCCTGTTAGCGATGGTGGGCCCTCGAGTCGATAGCCTTCTCCTGTTAGCGATGGGAGATCATCGGGCCGATAGCCTTCTCCTGTTAGCGATGGTGGGCCCTCGGACCGACAGCATTCTCCTGTTAGCGATGGTGGGCCCTCGGGCCGATAGCCTTCTCCTGTTAGTGATGGTGGGCCCTCGGGCCGATAGCATTCTCCTGTTAGCGATGGGAGATCCTCGGGTCGATAGCATTCTCCTGTTAGCGATGGTGGGCCCTCGGGCCGATAGCCTTCTCCTGTTAGCGATGGTGGGCCCTCGGGCCGATAACCTTCTCCTGTTAGCGAAGGTGGGCCCTCGGGCCGATAGCCTTCTCCTTTTAGCGATGGTGGGCCTTCGGGCCGATAGCCTTCTCCTGTTAGCGATGGTGGGCCCTCGGGCCGATAGCCTTCTCCTGTTAGCGATGGTGGGCCCTCGGGCCGATAGCCTTCTCCTGTTAGCGGTGGTGGGCCCTCGGGCCGATAGCCTTCTCCTGTTAGCGGTAGTGGGCCCTCGAGCCGATAGCCTTCTCCTGTTAGCGGTGGTAGGCCCTCGGGCCGATAGCCTTCTCCTGTTAGCGATGGTGGGCCCTCGGGCCGATAGCCTTCTCCTGTTAGCGATGGTGGGCCCTCGGGCCGATAGCCTTCTCCTGTTAGCGATGGTGGGCCCTCGGGCCGATAGCCTTCTCCTGTTAGCGATGGTGGGCCCTCGGGCCGATAGCCTTCTCCTGTTAGCGGTGGTGGGCCCTCGGGCCGATAGCCTTCTCCTGTTAGCGATGGTGGGCCCTCGGACCGATAGCCTTCTCCTGTTAGCGGTGGTGGGCCCTCGGGCCGATAGCCTTCTCCTGTTAGCGATGGTGGGCCCTCGGACCGATAGCCTTCTCCTGTTAGCGATGGTGGGCCCTCGGACCGATAGCCTTCTCTTGTTAGCGATGGTGGGCCCTCGGGCCGATAGCCTTCTCGTGTTAGCGATGGTGGGCCCTCGGGCCTATTCCATGCCGCGTGCACGGTCGCTGGCCAAGCACAGAACTGTTCTTTCTTTAGCCGTCAGTGAAGCATATATGTTGTGTATGTTTGGTCGTAAGTCAAACGAGCTTTTGTGCCGCCCCGAGTTCATAAACCAATCGCTTCTTGGCTGTCACACTCTGTTCTGTTTAGATAAGAAGTCAGTCTTATGCACTGTGTGGAGCAACGTCTCCCCCACTGTATACAAGACCCATACGAAGACAAGTAGCGATACACAAAACAGAGCCCCCAGCAGTGGCGTACCCAGAATTCACTCCAGGGGGGGGGGCATTTTTAATCAGGGGGCATACGGTACCCCCCAAAAAAAACGGGTTTGGCCCACTATATTTTTAGAGGGGCATATTTTCAACATCTGTTTCTTTAAAAAAAAAATCTCGAAATAGGGCCCTTCGGGCTCTATTTTCAAAAGGGGACATACGGCCAAGGGGGAACGTACGGACCTTCAGGAGGGGGCAATTACCCTTTTGCCCCCCCTCCTTTGGGTACGCCTATGGCCCCCAGTGATGCATGTCAACAGCGCTCTCAGTATTATGACCTGATATGCGTTCGCCAACGCCAATAAAAATGAATATCTGTACCGTATAGACGTTTTTGGCATGTACCGTATAGACGTTTTTGGCATGTACCGTATAGACGTTTTTGGCATGTACCGTATAGACGTTTTTGGCATGTACCGTATAGACGTTTTTGGCATGTACCGTATAGACGTTTTTGGCATGTACCGTATAGACGTTTTTGGCAACATGTTTTCCCATCACATGACCGCAGTCCGCAAGATGGGACATGTTTGTGGGGTCTCAGTATACCTTCACGTCGATAATTAGTTAAACTACTAGTCAGCGTTTGTTGTCAACCTTGACATATTGTTCAAATAGTGTTGCGTTTGCCAAATCAAGCAACGCATGGTCTAAATCTTCGATAATTTTTTCGTCACGCGCGCGTAACACCGACATTCCACGAATAGCAACATTGAAAGGAATGGATTAAGAACAACACGTCCTTGTTAGTCTACCGCACCATAAATAGTTAATCGGTAGGCATGTTAACTCGGGGCAGACTGGACACCAAGGGCGCCGCCACCTTCCGAAAGTTGGAGGGGGGGGGGGGGGGGGGGACGGAGGCATTCTGAAGTCGATTATTTCCATGCAACGCCCAAAGGCGTAATGTTAAAATCCGAAAATGTTGGGGGTACCCCCCCCCCCCCCCCCTGTGGCGGATCCCCTGTTGGACAAAGGCTCCGTCACAGCCTGCACAGGCGTACACTGCCGGCGGCCGACTCGCAATAGCTAGTTCAGTTCAGGCTAGGTGCGCTTAGTCACCTTTCGGAGCGTTCGACGAGGAGCTGTGTTTAGGCTACCTCGCACTGTGTCGCTGTTCGCCACCTGTAGGTACCCGACCACATAATGTTGCGTTACGGTGATGGAATTTGAAGAGATGAACGGTGCCCAGTCATCGGAAATGGTTAGATTGAACGTGTGCACTGACATCTGGTGCGCGTGTATGTGAGTGTGTGCGTGTGCGGCTGTGAGTACTGGACTCTCGGCGGTACAGTGGTGCGGCGCCCCGGACCACTGCCGGGTCGGTCAGCGGCGCTGGACCACTGCCGGGTCGGTCAGCGGGGCCGGACCGGCAGACCACTGCCGGGTCGGTCAGCGGGGCCGGACCGGCAGACCACTGCCGGGTCTATCTATCTATCTATAGATAGATAGATAGATAGATAGATAGATAGATAGATAGATAGATAGATAGATAGATAGATAGATAGATAGATAGATAGATAGATAGATAGATAGATAGATAGATAGATAGATAGATAGATAGATAGATAGATAGATAGATAGATAGATAGATAGATAGATAGATAGATAGATAGATAGATAGATAGATAGATAGATAGATAGATAGATAGATAGATAGATAGATAGATAGATAGATAGATAGATAGATAGATAGATAGATAGATAGATAGATAGATAGATAGATAGATAGATAGATAGATGGATAGATAGATATATAGATAGATAGATAGATAGATAGATAGATAGATAGATAGATAGATAGATAGATAGATAGATAGATAGATAGATAGATAGATAGATAGATAGATAGATAGATAGATAGATAGTTAGGTAGGTAGGTAGGTAGGTGGGT
>JAXIVJ010011643.1:0-42956 GCA_036785665.1 Chirona hameri | reverse complement strand
ACGCGGCCTCGACACTGGGTCGGGTCGGTCACTGAAGGGAGGCCGGGTTCGAGAGATGCCGGGACGCGGCCTCGACACCGGGTCGGGTCGGTCACTATAGGGAGGCCGGGTTCGAGAGAGGCCGGGACGCGGCCTCGACACTGGGTCGGGTCGGTCACTGTAGGGAGGCCGGGTTCGAGAGGCCGGGACGCGGCCTCGACACTGGGTCGGGTCGGTCACTGTAGGGAGGCCGGGTTCGAGAGAGGAGGGACGCGGCCTTGGCACTAGGTCGGGTCAGTCACTGTAGGGAGGCCGGGTTCGAGAGGCCGGGACGCGGCCTCGACACTGGGTCGGGTCGGTCACTGTAGGGAGGCCGGGTTCGAGAGAGGAGGGACGCGGCCTTGGCACTGGATCGGGTCGGTCACTGTAGGAAGGCCGGGTTCGAGAGATGCCGGGACGCGGCCTCGAAACTGGGTCGGGTCGGTCACTGTAGGGAGGCCAGGTTCGAGAGAGGAGGGACGCGACCTCAGTACTGGGTCGGGTCGGTCACTGTAGGGAGGCCGGGTTCGAGAGGCCGGGACGCGGCCTCGACACTGGGTCGGGTCGGTCACTATAGGGAGGCCGGGTTCGAGAGAGGAGGGACGCGGCCTCGACACTGGGTCGGGTCGGTCACTATAGGGAGGCCGGGTTCGAGAGAGGCCGGGACGCGGCCTCGACACTGGGTCGGGTCGGTCACTATAGGGAGGTCGGGACGCGGCCTCGACACTGGGTCGGGTCGGTCACTATAGGGAGGCCGGGTTCGAGAGATGCCGGGACGCGGCCTCGACACTGGGTCGGGTCGGTCACTATAGGGAGGCCGGGTTCGAGAGGCCGGGACGCGGCCTCAGTACTGGGTCGGGTCGGTCACTGTAGGGAGGCCGGGTTCGAGAGGACGCGGCCTCAGTACTGGGTCGGGTCGGTCACTATAGGGAGGCCGGGTTCGAGAGAGGAGGGACGCGGCCTCAGTACTGGGTCGGGTCGGTCACTGTAGGGAGGCCGGGTTCGAGAGAGGAGGGACGCGGCCTTGACACTGGGTCGGGTCGGTCACTGTAGGGAGGCCGGGTTCGAGAGAGGCTGGGACGCGGCCTCGACACTGGGTCGGGTCGGTCACTGTAGGGAGGCCGGGTTCGAGAGAGGCCGGGACGCGGCCTCAGTACTGGGTCGGGTCGGTCACTATAGGGAGGCCGGGTTCGAGAGAGGAGGGACGCGGCCTTGACACTGGGTCGGGTCGGTCACTGTAGGGAGGCCGGGTTCGAGAGAGGCTGGGACGCGGCCTCGACACTGGGTCGGGTCGGTCACTGTAGGGAGGCCGGGTTCGAGAGAGGCCGGGACGCGGCCTCAGTACTGGGTCGGGTCGGTCACTGTAGGGAGGCCGGGTTCGAGAGAGGAGGGACGCGGCCTCAGTACTGGGTCGGGTCGGTCACTGTAGGGAGGCCGGGTTCGAGAGAGGCCGGGACGCGGCCTTGGCACTGGGTCGGGTCGGTCACTGTAGGAAGGCCGGGTTCGAGAGAGGCCGGGACGCGGCCTTGGCACTGGGTCGGGTCGGTCACTGTAGGAAGGCCGGGTTCGAGAGGCCGGGACGCGGCCTTGGCACTGGGTCGGGTCGGTCACTGTAGGGAGGCCGGGTTCGGAGAGAGGCCGGGACGCGGCCTCAGTACTGGGTCGGGTCGGTCACTGTAGGGAGGCCGGGTTCGAGAGAGGAGGGACGCGGCCTCAGTACTGGGTCGGGTCGGTCACTGTAGGGAGGCGGGGTTCGAGAGAGGCCGGGTCGCGGCCTCAGTACTGGGTCGGGTCGGTCACTGTAGGGAGGCCGGGTTCGAGAGGCCGGGACGCGGCCTCAGTACTGGGTCGGGTCGGTCACTGTAGGGAGGCCGGGTTCGAGAGGCCGGGACGCGGCCTCAGTACTGGGTCGGGTCGGTCACTGTAGGGAGGCCGGGTTCGAGAGGACGCGGCCTCAGTACTGGGTCGGGTCGGTCACTGTAGGGAGGCCGGGTTCGAGAGGACGCGGCATCAATACTGGGTCGGGTCGTTCACTGTAGGGAGGCCGGGTTCGAGAGAGGCCGGGTCGATAGCCGTGAGTGAGCCTGGTCAGCATCGGTACGGCGCCGTACATGACAACGCGCATCGGCACGACCGTGCAATTTGTTAGATAGACTGCTGACGAGGCCAAGCATGAGAAGAGCTGAGCAGAGCTGAGCAGAGCGGGCCCAATGAGAGGTAGATCTTCGTTTCCGTATGTTTTTTGGCGCGAATGTGATGTCGCTGCTCCCTCTGGATGTGATATTGCTCGTCTGAAGCCTGCATCTCGTCTGTCAGACTTGTACGGGCGTGCCCACGAGAGACGCCAAACGAGACTGGGCTCAGCCAAATGCCGCAGCATCAGTTTTACTGAAGATGGGTCGTAACTGAAACGATAATATTAAGCTAAACTAGCGCAGAGTATCACCGGCGATGATGATGATGATGATAATGATGATTTGGGCTTAATGGATTTTCCACAGCAGAAACAAACGACGTTCATATAGATCCTCGGCGGGGAAGTTGAGAGGCTCATAGGCTCATACGGCTTAGAGTAAGGAGTTATCAACAGAAACTACCTACAGCGGAAACATCTATATTACTATTTGATAAGCGTCTGTCTGTCTGTCTATCCGGCACCGCTCAGTTTATTCAGTTTAAAAGTCCCAGTTAATTCACGTGTTGAATTGGTGCGGATACCTCCATCCCGGAGATTGTCCTAATCGTCCAGCGGAGCGGACGGGTTATCACTAGCAACAGCTATTGCGTAGTCAGCATGAATCATATGCCCTTAGGCCCCAATACCCGTATTGGCCTATCATATATAAGCAGGAAGTAATCAGTGGATTGAACGACAAATACGGTTTTGCGTAACAAATTGCATGAACATTAAACATTACTGCAAACATTCAGCTCTCAGGACCCATAAAACAACTACACGCTGACACCGTCTACGTGGACAAATACAGCCGATATATATCCATTGTATGTTTTTAGCGTTCACGCCGTTGTTTGCAGCGACGCAGAGTTGCACAATCGGGGCGGCACACATCAGAGCGTCTTCCCTGCACCGGAGCCGCCGCGTCCGTCTTCATCTCATCACGTCACCGCTGGGCGGACAGCGGCGTCCCGGCGCGACGGCACGTCCGACGCGTCGGCGGCGGCGGCGACGGTGTCAACATTGTCGCCAAGGCGTACCGGTCCGTGGCGGGCGGAACAGCTGTGACGGGTGAGACATGACGGCTGTGACTGGTGTGATGGGTGTCCGCCCCGGTCTTGCCTGGCGCGGAGAAAACGTCGGCCGTTACAGACGAACGCCAGTCGTGTCCGTCAGCGGGACTTCCCGCAGCCGAGACGTAAATATACAATATATTTGTGATGACTCGGAGTCTGTGCTGGAATACACCGCCGGTTCGCCAGATTTCGGGAGGCTCCAGCGAACTTATGTCTGCCAGCATACTGGGCGAGACGTAGGATTCTCATGGGGAAAATGCGCGAATACTAAAGGAGACACATGGTAAGGCGAAAATGAAGGTTAAATTGCACAAATAAAAGGCATTCCCTGGTGCTATTGTGACGCAGCATAACACTTAATGTCAATATAATGCCAATGTCAATACAATTTGAGCTGGACAAAATCGCGAGAAATGTCTGCCTTCATAATCACTCAACTTCAGCGTAGCTGTAATTTGCGTCTGAGCAAGACCTCCCGGCTCGTGCCTGTCACCCAGCCGAAGTCATCAAAAGTCAGCTGCTGCTGCCCGCCCGCCGTCCGCTGCCGCAGCCAGCTCCCGGCCAGGGTTTAATTTTCGACTTCGCCGCGTCCGGCCGGGTTCGGTCGTCGGGCTCGACGGAGCGTGTCGGAACCGGCGGCAAAAACGGCCGCGTCCTCGACGGTGTTTGCTCCGAGCCGAGCGACGGGCGGCCGGGGTCGGACGACCGCCGCCAGCTGACGCAGGGGATCGGGGGCGACGCGTTCGGGCGAAGTGCCGGTGCTGGTGCAGAGGTTACAGCCAATGCAATTTTACTTTTGACAAGATTACAACGACCAATCGGGTCAGTAAGGTCTCCTCTATAAAGCAGCACAGGTAGCACAGTAGCAGGCAGGTAGCAGGCAGCACGGGTACGAACAGGCTGGCGGCGCGCGGAGCGGTGCTCTCGCTGCAGCACGTTGGCGGTCACCCGGGGCCAGATTATCTGCACAACTGTCGTCGCCGGCGTCGCTTGCCGCCGCTGGGTTGCCGGCGGGACCCAGCGGCAAATAACAGATACCCGGCGGGGTCGGCCCGTCTGTGTTCTTCGCAACAACTTGTTCAGAACAATCTAACCCGTAAACAGCCGGGTTCGCCGGCCGATATTACCAAGTCTCAAGAGAGGCGGCGCCGGTGCCGCCCAGCTATTTGTCTCCGACTCTCCGCTCTGTGAACGTCGATTATTGCCCGCTGTGAGAACGTCCCGGTCTCCGGGGATGCTAAAAGCACCACAGTCCAGGCAGGGAGACACATTGCCTGACCAGTGTGTCACGCAAAGACAGATGGCTGCTCGGCGCACGGCGCGCTACGAAGGGCCGACGGCGGCGAACCGCGCTCCCCGACACCGTGAGCTGCTGCAGATCTGTTTTCCGGTACGCCGTCCGCGTCTCGGTCCCCACAGACCAACCTTCAAAGAGACCCGCCACTGGGGTGGCCAGTGGAGCGTGGGGCTGCAGGTCTGGTGGTCCGGCAGCGGCGGCGGCGCGGCGGCGGTGACGGTGGCGGTGGCGGTGGCGGTGGCGGTGGCGGTGGCGGTGGCGGTGGCGGTGGCGGTGGCGGTGGCGGTGGCGGTGGCGGTGGCGGCGGCGGCGGCGGCGGTGGCGGCGGTAGCGGTGGTGGTGGCGGCGGCGGCGGTGGTGGTGGCGGTGGAGCTCATACGTCTGCAGGGTAGATCTCCGTCTCTGTCGGCCGGGCTGGCTGGCCGGAGCCGTTCCACACAGCGCGCTGACCATTACAGAAAATGGTCGGCAGATTTTAAACAGCCGTCGTAGGGCGGTGGCCACTGGGCAGAAGATATCCTCCGCGGGGGGGGGGGGGGGGCAGAGACCTCACCAGCCATCGGACTGAAGATATCCGCCGCGGGGGACAGAAACCTCACGATCCGACCGGGTCCGACTCGCTCGAGTGCCTACCGTTCGGGATTCGGGAGTCGCTACCATTCTGCCGGCAGCCTTGGTCATGGGATTCGGGAGCGCCTACCATTCTGCCGGCAACCATTTCTGTCTGTCTGTATGTACCATTCTGGTCATGTGTCGACTACTTCATTACGTAAGCCACTCAGCGCCGCATACAACAACTCGGAGTATGGCTCTCGTCTGGAGCCATGAGCGCTGAGTTAAGTAAAGTGGCAATAACCCACCACAAATATGACCGGTCGGTAAATATGACCTGACAAGGTCACAGTCCAATCAACACCGGTGTGGCCACCCTGGGAAATACAGGCACCGACCGGCGTCCAACGCTGCCCATGAGCGGACCGCGCCATGGTCGGCCTCCTGATTAAAGTCGGGCGCGGCTGGGGACGGTCGGCTCAGCAGCGCGGCGCCTCTGCCGCTCCAATAAGCCCAGAGCCGGGGGAGCAGCAGCACACTCCCAGAAGGCGGCCTGTGTGTCACAGCAGATCCGGCGGCGGCGGTGTGCGCCATATCACGTGCGGCAGGCTGCAGGGCAGCCTGTGAGCTGCGGCAGCTCGGTAGTGGCGAGCCGCCATATCACGGCCCAGACGGCGCGTGCCGGCTCCGTGCTGTCACCACTCACGACTCATCACCTCGGCAAGGTCGCGCCGCTGTCAGACACTAGAGGGCATGACCCTGCGTCCGGACGAGACGCCAGCGCTGACGACAGAGAAATAACTTTGTCTGGAGAGCATGCTCCGACCCCGTGACAAACGGTCCGTGAACTGAATCGCGATTCGACCCGTGACTTGACCCGTGACTTGACGCGAGCCCTGACGCGTGACCTGAAGCGTGACCTGAAGCGTGACCTGACGCGTGGCCTGAAGCGTGACCTGACGCGTGACCTGACGCGTGACCTGAAGCGTGACCTGACGCGTGGCCTGCCGCCACGTGACTAGCCTGGCGCGAAGGCGCAAGACACCTGCCGTCTGCAGCCGAGGTGACCGCACGACTGTGCCGCTGGGGGCGGCGCCACACCTGACCCTACAGCAGCTACAGCAGCTCGCCAGCTGGGGTCGGGCCAGCTGGGCAGTCGGCCAGGGCCGGTCAGGCCGCGCCCCGCCGCCTGACCGCGCGTCACGCCGCCGGCCCTCTGTCACGGGAGCTCCGGCGGCGGCGTCGCGGTACAGGACAGGACGGCGTCTGCTGGCACCCGGCCGGCCGCGCCCCGCCGCCTGACCGCGCGTGACGCCGGCGGCGGCGGCGCCGGCGGCCCTCTGTCACGGGAGCTCCGGCGGCGGCGTCGCGGTACAGGACGGGACGGGACGGGGCGGCGTCTGCTGGCACCCGGCCGTCCGCGTGACCGCCGCGGGTGGTAACAGCCGCGTCACCATCTGTCACTGCAGGGTCAGCGGCCACACCGCCGCAGCCACTGACAGGTCGCAAGAGAGACGGGACATCGGCCAAATCAGAGACCAACAGCTGGGCTCTTATGCACCAGTTATTAATCTCACCTTCTCAGTGGCGCACGCAGGGGGGGAGGGGGGGGGTCCAAGGGGTCAGCTGACCCCCCGAAATTTCTGAGGGGCCCGTATTCTGGCCCATAGCAGGCAGGGGCCCGATTTTGGTCAGGCCTGATCGAGACAGGGGCCTGGTGCTGGCAAAGGCGTGATATGGGGCCCGGTCAGGACGAGGTCCCGGTCCTTGCATATTCTTGATACGGGCCCATTTCTGGTAGGGTCCCAGTCTTGGTCAGGCCCGATCGAGGCAGGGGCCCGGTACTGGCAAAGGCGTGACATGGGGCTCGGTCAGGACGAGGGCCCAGTCACAACAGGGCCCGGTCCTTACAAATTATTGATATGGGCCCGTTACTGGTTGAGGCCAGTTCCTGGTAGGGGCCCGATCAAGGCAGGGCCCCGGTGTATGTATGTATGTATGTATTTACTTCACGGGGCATCCACAAGTTGGCGTGGCTATTAAGCCCCGGGTCGAGTGGGGGAGTAAGATGCTGGCAGAGGCGTGATATGGGGCCCGGTCAGGTCGAGGGCCGCGTCAGAACAGGGTCCGGTCCTTCCAGATTCTTGATGCGAGCCCGTTTCTGGTAGGGTCCCGGTCTTGGTCAGGCCGGTTGAGGCAGGGGCCTCGATCGAAACCCAAAGGGAGGGAGGGGGGCGAAAAACGCCCCCCCCCCCCTCCCCCTCCCCAGCGCCTCCAGGGTGAATTCCTATTCCGTTCGCGAACGCAGCCTAGCGTAGTTTATACGAGACTTTGACGTCCAAGGGCTGGAATTTTTAAACCTGTAGAGGTCATGAATCTGGAGGTTAGAAAGGGAGAAGAAAAAACGCCATAATTTGGCCCAAATTCTAAAATTGCCTCAATTTCCAAAGAAATAATTCCTTCATGCCTAAAGAATATAAAGTCCCGTCAAACGTTTGACATTTTTGACGCGATCTATTGCTCGTGCTTCTCTCATTTTGACCAAACTCCAGAAAGCCTGTGCGCAGCTTCCAGACAGCTATGCAGCAACTGGTTGACACCAGACCCTGGATCCGTTGGTTATGCCTTCCCAAGTCATGCGCGAGACCGTCTCCACATTTGTTGCGATGCTGTATGTTGTAAAAATCAGCCATGTATCGCGCCCACTGATCACACATACCTGCTACGAAAATACCGTATCGGTTCACCACTACTGCGTGTTGTCATCGACATAATTTCGTCAACTCTCGACAGTTGTACCGCATATCAGTAGCACACGCACTTAAAATTCGCACATCAGTAGCACACGCTGCACCTTACACGACATTGACAAGACAATTATCATGTCTCAGATCCCATGCTGTAGGGGGCCCGCTCAAAAACAAGTGACCTAAATCCGCGAAGTTTTCTCAAAACGGGTCATTCTCAAACCGCACACAAGGGGCCCGCTCTTAGGGCTCTGACCCTGACCCCCCCCCCCCCTCGGGATGAGAAAGACGGGATGCTGAGAAGCAGCAAAGGTGCGTGACACGGGGGAGACACCCTCCGTTGCGCCCGGTGGCTGCTCCGGACGACGGCACACAATCGTCGCCGGAAGCGGCGGTGTTCCGGCGAGACGCCCCGCTTCCGGCCCGGGCCGCCTAGGCGGACGGCGCCCATTCAGCCCTGCTGAGGCCTGGGGTTCTGCCAGGAGGCTCGGCCTGGCCCGGCGGAGCGCCGCCGCGCTGCCGGTCAAACGTCGATTCTGAGAAGCATCGGCGGTCACAGGTCGTGACATCCTGGGGTTTAACTCCCAGACCCATGCAGCCGGATGTATTACATTGGCAGCAGCTGAACCTACCCGACCCTGATTTCCGAGTCGTGAAGTCTGTGTCTCATCGGAGCCTGATTTCCGAGTCGTGTAGTCTGTGTCTCATCGGAGCCTGATTTCCGAGTCGTGTAGTCTGTGTCTCATCGGAGCCTGATTTCCGAGTCGTGTAGTCTGTGTCTCATCGGAGCCTGATTTCCGAGTCGTGTAGTCTGTGTCTCATCGGAGCCTGATTTCCGAGTCGAGTAGTCTGTGTCTCATCGGAGCCTGATTTCCGAGTCGTGTAGTCTGTGGCTCGGGGCAGTTGGTAAGGTCGCCGGTGTTTGGTCTGCCATTCAGCCTGCTCGCCATTTACAGCACGTCTGAGGCAGCCTGGCGGTGGCTGAGCCACAACACCCCGTCTAAACACACGGCCAGGTGATCCGTCCATCAGCCGTGATGAGACACGGCGCCACGCCAGCCAGCCGGCCGACCCCGCTCTGATCCTCCCACCGCCCGCCCCGCCCCGCCCCGCCCCGCCGCGCCGCAGAACCGAACCGTGATTGGACTCCCGCCCGTAGGCAGCCGAGCGGAGATCCCAGCCGAGCGGAGATCCCCATCCAGCCGCGGTAACCAGCTCCGGCGGCGGCCCCTGGGCCGGCCGGCTTTGTACGGTACGTGATCGAGGGAATAGTATCTCTCTCTGATGCCACCCGCAGTAGTCCGGTGCCGCGAGATGAAAGGCGAGGGCGCCGCAGCGGAAGATGGGAGCAGATCCGTTCACCGCAGCCGGCGGGCGGGCACAGCCGCCGGTTCTGTAGCGATATTGCCCCGATGTGCGGCGATCTACGCCGCAGAGGGCGCCGGCAATGGGTCAGTGTCACGGACGGGTACGGATGAAGCTCGGCCGGCCGGCAGATATACGGGCCTCGTACGCCGCCGCCGCTCGCACCTCACGTCTGACGGCCTGACGTCTCACGTTGAGCACGTCTGAATTGGGATGAAAAGCGCTCGGTCGGAAACTATCAGGGCTGAGAAAGCCTAGTCTCTGTAACAATGAAGCGGCCGTGGCTCGTATCGGAGAGAGGAATACTGTTAGCAGAAAAAGACAGTCCGGGTCAGCGCATGCAACTTATTTAACAGACAACTTATTTAATACAATGACAAATGAAAACTTAGAACCACCTGCATCATTCTCTGATCATTGAAACTGATCATTTCCATCAGTCTTTCAGACATGTTTGCAAACAGACAGCCGAATACCGAGCGTGTGATTAGCACGTCAGCGGCGCAGACACGACGTACGAGGCCCGTATATCTGCCGGCCGGCCGATCTTCATCCGTACCCGTCCGTGACACTGACCCATTGCCGGCGCCCTCTGCGGCGTAGATCGCCGCACCTGTGGCGTAGATCGCGACATCGGGGCATCTTATCCCGTAGCTGGGTAGAAATAGACATACGGACGCTGTCTGGATCTGCTGGCACCCATCCAAGGCCGGCCCGCCGGATCGGCCGCCGCCGGTAATTAATGCCACCGCCGATACCAGCATCAGACACTGACATACACCCGCACACAACCACAACCACACATACAAACATGCACACACGTGTCGGCCGTAACATGCTGCAACGGAATAGCGTAGGGGACCGACGTGCCAAGCGACGGGAGCAGAGTACAAAACAGCTGCAAAACATAGCGACAAAACACAACAACCGTTATTTAGGAGCCGACGCCGAGTCCCGACCCCGCGGACCGAGCAAATAATCGAGGACTAGCTAGCTAGCCAGCCGGGCTCAGACGCTGGTTGGCGACAGTGAAGTTGTGTAATAAACATAGAGGTACTGTGTGGCTCATCGTGTCTCGTTCTTCGCTGTACCCCAGCTTTAGCCAAGCCGATACATTCAGCAATGCCTCGAGCTTTGCCACGTGTCGATGATTTGGGATTTTGAGCCCCTCTTATAATAACGTTACACGGCGCTTATATATATAGCCAGGCGACAGAACGGCGAGTGGTATTCAGCTTTTCCAACAACACACCTAGCGTACCCGGCCCCGCACTGCGTAGTGCGCCGTCCTCCTCCACGCTGCGAGTGACGCGTGGAGGGCCCAGTCGACGCAGACAGCCGGGCGCGCGCGGCAGCGGCGAGCCATTAGCTGTGCAAACACCCGCCGGCGAGAAACAATAACATCTGGGAATCACCCGCCGGCGAGAAACAATAACGTCGGGAATCACCCGCCGGCGAGAAACAATAACGTCGGGAATCACCCGCCGGCGAGAAACAATAACATCGGGGAATCACCCGCCGGCGAGAAACAATAACGTCGGGAATCACCCGCCGGCGAGAAACAATAACATCGGGGAATCACCCGCCGGCGAGAAACAATAACGTCCGAGAATCACCCGCCGGCGAGAAACAATAACGTCGGGAATCACCCGCCGGCGAGAAACAATAACATCTGGGAATCACCCGCCGGCGAGAAACAATAACGTCGGGGAATCACCCGCCGGCGAGAAACAATAACGTCGGGGAATCACCCGCCGGCGAGAAACAATAACGTCGGGGAATCACCCGCCGGCGAGAAACAATAACGTCCGGGAATCACCCGCCGGCGAGAAACAATAACGTCGGGGAATCACCCGCCGGCGAGAAACAATAACGTCGGGAATCACCCGCCGGCGAGAAACAATAACATCGGGGAATCACCCGCCGGCGAGAAACAATAACGTCCGAGAATCACCCGCCGGCGAGAAACAATAACGTCGGGAATCACCCGCCGGCGAGAAACAATAACATCTGGGAATCACCCGCCGGCGAGAAACAATAACGCCGGGGAATCACCCGCCGGCGAGAAACAATAACGTCGGGGAATCACCCGCCGGCGAGAAACAATAACGTCGGGGAATCACCCGCCGGCGAGAAACAATAACGTCCGGGAATCACCCGCCGGCGAGAAACAATAATGTCGGGAATCACCCGCCGGCGAGAAACAATAACGTCGGGGAATCACCCGCCGGCGAGAAACAATAACGTCCGGGAATCACCGCCCGCAGTGTATTCAGATCGATGGACGGCGAGCTGCCACAGCCACACCCACAGCCGAAGCCACAGCCACAGCCACAGCCACAGCCACAGCCACAGCCACAGCCACACCCACATCCACAGTCGCACCCACAGCCACAGCCACATCCACAGCCACAGCCACAGACACACCCACAGCCACAGACACACCCACAGCCACACCCACATCCACAGCCACATCCACAGCCACAGACACACCAGTCACAGACGCAGTCACAGTCACAGCCACATCCATACCCACAGCCACAGTCACAGCCACATCCATACCCACAGCCACAGCCACAGCCACAGCCACAGCCACAGCCACACCCACAGTCGCACAATCGTCATACCAGCGAGCCAAGCCCAAATGCCAGAGATGCGGAGGTGAAAGAAGGATTGGAATGTTATCGAGGCGGCGTCAAGTCATCAACTACCGCAGCGAACATCCGTCAGCCGCTGATGTGCCTGCCGTTGGACAGTAAACATACAACGGGCCCGCGGAGATGAATCATGCACTGAAGAGGGAGGAGTGACGGATTGGTGACCGGCAGCGCGGAGTCGGGAGACGTGGTGCATCCGTTTCCCGTCCGGCGGTCGGTGGTGGCGGTGGGAATCTTGACCCCGACGGCAGATTGCCTGGATGGGTCTCACTCTCAGCGGCCTCGTTTCGGGTCCCGAGTCTCGAGCTCGACCGATCGCCCAGTCGGCATGCCTCGGCAGATCGGACCGATGGATGTAAGCATGTTTTTTTTGTGGCGGCGAAATGAAAACAACCCGGCGAGTGAAGAGGTCGGGGACGAGCCGGCACAAAAAGTAAAGGTAAACAGAGCACCGGTCGCACAACAGGCGGCGAGTCACCGCAAGAAAACGATCCAGCGGCGATCCCTTGTCAAGTCCTGATCACAGGAACTCTTGGAACTGAAATCGACATACTAAAATCAACGAGACAAAGGAGCAGCTAGACGCTTGAGCGGGAGAGACCTGGGAGGGGCTGTGCCGGATAGGAAGATATAGGGTAAGTGCGGGGGGACAGAGAGAGGACGGGACCCGCTGGGAGGCGGCGCGGTGCTGACCGACCGTCACAATTGGGTTATGTGGCGGCCGGGGTATGTGGGCCACGTCTCCGGGATCGAACCGGCGGCACGGCGGTCCTCGCCCCACCGCAAACCGCCGCGCGCTACGCTAGATCGAGTATTCGACCATGACCAATGGTCACCGCACTGAGCCCGGGCATGACCAATGGTCCCCGCACTGAGCCCGGGCATGACCAATGGTCCCCGCACTGAGCCCGGCCGCCCCTGACAGTGACCACCACCTTGGTGCCTCGCCCAGATCCCGTAGTCATGACGCGTATTGTCACAGACCCACACAGCTGCCACGACCGGTCCAAAATGGTCAGACATGTTCGCGGATTTACAGCAGCGTACTCCAGCGACCGCAACTCTATAACCAGTCCATCTGCAGACCGTATGCAGTCTCCGCGACTCGTAGCAGAAACCCGGCCGTTGGCGTTCAGCGCCGTCGACATGGCATTACGCGGCTGGATTCCTGACGACACCCACGGGCTTTTGTCGCTGCGATGTGGGACAAAAGACCGGCCGGTGACCGCAGTCCAAATCCGGCCGCACGCCGTACGCTCGCGGCCAGCGGGTCCCGGCCGGCACCGGAGCGACTTCGACACAAGCTCCGGGACAGGCTCCGGGACGGCGCCGAGACCGGCTCCCGAGTCTCCAGACCGGCTCCCGAGTCTCCATCTCCAGACCGGCTCCCGAGTCTCCATCTCCAGACCGGCTCCCGAGTCTCCATCTCCAGACCGGCTCCCGAGTCTCCAGACCGGCTCCCGAGTCTCCAGACCGGCTCCCGAGTCTCCAGACCGACTCCCGAGTCTCCAGACCGGCTCCCGAGTCTCCAGACCGGCTCCCGAGTCTCAAGACCGGCTCCCGAGTCTCCAGACCGGCTCCCGAGTCTCCAGACCGGCTCCCGAGTCTCCAGGTCGGCTCTGGAGTCTCCAGGCCGGCTCCCGAGTCTCCAGGTCGGCTCTGGAGTCTCCAGACCGTCTCCCGAGTCTCCAGACCGGCTCCCGAGTCTCCAGACCGGCTCCCGAATCTCCAGACCGGCTCCCGAGTCTCCAGACCGGCTCCCGAGTCTCCAGACCGGCTCCCGAATCTCCAGTCCGGCTCCCGAGTCTCCAGACCAGCTCCCGAGTCTCCAGGTCGGCTCCCGAGTCTCCAGACCGGCTCCTGAGTCTCCAGACCGGCTCCTCCAGACCGGCTCCCGAGTCTCCAGACCGGCTCCCGAGTCTCCAGGTCGGCTCCCGAGTCTCCAGCCCGGCTCCCGAGTCTCCAGGTCGGCTCCCGAGTCTCCAGACCGGCTCCCGAGTCTCCAGGTCGGCTCCCGAGTCTCCAGGTCGGCTCCCGAGTCTCCAGGTCGGCTCCCGAGTCTCCAGACCGGCTCCCGAGTCTCCAGGTCGGCTCCCGAGTCTCCAGACCGGCTCCCGAGTCTCCAGACCGGCTCCCGAGGCTCTGCAGTCTCCGTGTGAAGTCCTCAGGCCACCGGAAGAGAAGTTTTCAGACCACTTGGAAAAACCCTCTGATTACGGCGAACGGCCGAGCCAAACAATAACAGCTCGTCCGTGTGCCGACTCAGGTCGTGAGAAGATGACGTCACGAAAACGTGACGCCATCCGGCTACTCAGGTTAGTTTCCCAATGGAAAACACAATTCTAAAGAATAGTGTTGTCCAATGGTTCAACCAACCTTCGGTTATGACGCACTTGAGAGACGCGGTAGGAGTCCCACCAGGGTCGTTAAATACAGCCCATACATATCAGTAATGTATAAAACGGCTGCAGTTAGCAGAAAATGACACGATTTGGAAACACATGAAACTTATCATGGAAATTGGCAGACCGAACGCATGGGTACGAACAAGGATGAACGTATGCATAGTCGATTCACCATTTGCCAATGAGGGCGATGTAACGGTTATCGTTCAGAATGATGGCATTACGGCGACCGCTTTGAGGTCAGAGCCCCGGATCGGACCTCTGTACACGGACGAGGCGCGGGTTATATTTGGCGCGGCGGATAAGCCAGCATTCCGAGGGGCGATGTCGGACAGGTGTTGACAGGCGATGTCGGACAGCTGTTGACAGGTCACGACTAGCGACTCACTGATCACTGGATGTAACTGGCGACTCGGACTGTTTGTGTTCCTGACTCGCCGCCTGCAACTGGCAACACGTCTGCTCTATGACTCATGACTCACTGGCTACACACAGTGACTCGTCCGTACAGGAGCTCTCGCACCATCGGCGTCTCACCGAGACCTCTCGTGGTCAGACCGGGAGGACGGGGCTGAGGAGGACCGAGCCTGAGACCCTGCTCAGACAGCAGCAGCAGCAGCAGACATTGCGGCGGCGGGATACACAACCCCAACCCACGGCGACACACCGCAGCAGTCACCACACCGCGGACCCGCGGCGGACCTGACACGGCGGCTCAGCGTGGTGCACGGCCCGGTCGTATCGCTGCTGTGTGTGTGACGCATACATTCCGTGCCGCCGCGACCGGCCAGCTCGTGAGACCGTCACCGGTGACAAGGACTCACCAACACACTGCTGTGCCCGTGCATGTCGACAGGCTTGTTCAAGCGGTCGGTTATACACAACGAGTGTGCGTACAAGAGTCCAGCAGCAGGGCCTGCATTTTAGAGAACGACAGTTCAAGTCGGCATGCTCTCTACATTAGCAGAGCAAAACAAGGACATAAGTATCGAAGTCACTCCCACATTAGCATAATCATAAGTTCGTAATTACAGTGTTATGCATCTCTTCCCACCCCGCTTTGCACAATCGCACCTAGCCGAATGTCTTCGAGTAGGGTTTAGTCGGTCTCAGAGTACGTCAGAATCATCCAGGGCTTCAAAGCATCCTTCGGCCTGCTCGATCCCCTCACTGACTCCAGAGTCCAGGGTCAGGTCGACTCCCGAGTCCAGGGTCAGGTCAGGTCACGGTGACCGCACCCATCACCTGCAGGTGTCTCAGGCGGCCCGACCGCGTCCTGCCCTGTACTGATGGCAAGGCCCGGAGGTCACGAGTCGCGACCCGGCCTGACCCGGCAGGCGGCGCTTCAGTAACGTATAGTGGGGAGTGTAAGGCGGGCTTGAATGCTGCTGTGAGCCTCGTCTCGCTTCGCCTCGCATGCCTGCCGGGCGCCGGCGGCGGCGGCGGCGGCGGCGGCGCTCCAGAAAAACACGTCAATCACTGTACCGGGGTCAGTGAAAGATTACCATGGCCTGTGCCGCGGGCGGGGCCCACTGTTGGAGTCATGGGCTGCGTCCGACATGTCTGTCCAGACAGGGCCAGGCGAGGCTGCGTTCTAAACGCTGGGCTGAGGTGGTCTGAACTGGATTGGATTGGATTGGATTGGATTGGATTAGGCTAGGCTGAGTTACATTGGTCGAAATTCTGTTTTAGTAACGAAGAAAGCCTTCCAAATTTAGCGCCTGTAGTGACTGGCACCGGCCAGTCAGAGCAGGAATCCATCCCATCAGCTCACCCCAGCTGAGCATCAATCCCATCAGCTCACCCCAGCTGAGCATCAATCCCATCAGCTCACCCCAGCTGAGCATCAATCCCATCAGCTCACCCCAGCTGAGCATCAATCCCATCAGCTCACCCCAGCTGAGCATCAATCCCATCAGCTCACCCCAGCTGAGCATCAATCCCATCAGCTCACCCCAGCTGAGCATCAATCCCATCAGCTCACCCCAGCTGAGCATCAATCCCATCAGCTCACCCCAGCTGAGCATCAATCCCATCAGCTCACCCATCAGCTGAGCATCAATCCCATCAGCTCACCCCAGCTGAGCATCAATCCCATCAGCTCACCCATCAGCTGAGCATCAATCCCATCAGCTCACCCCATCTCATCTCCCAGAGCCAAATGCTCGCGAGCTTTAGCTACATAATAAACACAGCAGCTGTGAAGCCTAACGGAGCCGAACAGCGTGATATAACTCTGTAACACCGCTGCACCGCCACGACCGCGGCTTACACCGGCATAGCACAGGATAAGCCACTCAGGCTGGTGTTTAAATTCCTCGGCTTCCAATGGCTAAACTTTCACGAGCAGTCGGCGCGGCGCGGCTGCCGGGCTACGCTCTAAGCGGCGCCGTGGCCGCGGTAGCCGGGTGGAGAGCGGCCCATCGGGCGACGGAGCACCCCGAGCACCGGACCTGCATTACATACAGCCCCGGCCGGGGGAGAGAGCGGCCCATCGCGCGACGGAGCACCCCGAGCACCCCGAGCACCGGACCTGCATCACAACCCCGGCCGGGGGAGAGAGCGGCCCATCGCGCGACGGAGCACCCCGAGCACCGGACCTGCATTACAGCCCCGGCCGGGGGAGAGAGCGGCCCATCGGGCGACGGAGCACCCCGAGCACCGGACCTGCATTACAGCCCCGGCCGGGGGAGAGAGCGGCCCATCGGGCGACGGAGCACCCCGAGCACCGGACCTGCATTACAGCCCCGGCCGGAGGAGAGAGCGGCCCATCGCGCGACGGAGCACCCCGAGCACCCCGAGCACCGGACCTGCATCACAACCCCGGCCGGGGGAGAGAGCGGCCCATCGCGCGACGGAGCACCCCGAGCACCGGACTGCATTACAACCCCGGCCGGGGGAGAGAGCGGAGAGAGCGGAGAGAGCGGCGAGACAGGGAGGCAGCTCCCGGCTCTAAGCCGGTGCATATGTCGGAGCCGGCCCGACCATTCCATTACACCTCCCGCTCAGCTGCCCTTCAAATATGCAGTCCTCGTTCCGACTCGTCCGAAGCCATTCACTTACAATGGAAACGGCTCGAGACCAAAGTAATGGCTGGAACTTCTCCCCGGGAGAAATTATCGCTCGGAAACGGCAGGACCCGAGTCCCTGTAGCGCCGGTTTAAATCAAAAGAGGATTTACGCTCTGGAGTGGCGTATTATTTCAACTGAGCTATGCTTTGGTTAGTCCCAGGCGGGTCCAGAAGCCTGAATAAGTAAATTGAAGCCCCGGAAGAAAATGGAATGCTGCGGGATGTGCATCGTTTAGGCGCCTACCAATGATTGATGACGCTCGTTCTACCAGTCTGAGATACTGCTGTACTCCACCGCGTCGCCCGCTATTATGCCTGTTAAAAATGCCAGGCACTCTGCGAGCTGCCACCAGACCCTTTATAACAAGACAGAAACAGTCATGGGAAAGAGCAGCTACGACACGGCGACTCCAAGTCAATAAAGAGTTACATATTGTCTGCATAATATGTCAACTGAGCCTGCAACAGTGTTCTTTCTATTTTTGATTTTTAGGGAGGAGCCGCATTCAGCTTTGGGTCTTCTATCCCGGCGATTATATAGCTACAAATAGTAAAATTACATACCTATATACCAGCCTGTGAATGCACGCTGTGCTTAAATAACACATAATTTCATCGCCGTCATGCGGGAGATTTATTTCACCACCAAGTATCATGCAGGACAGATGACGGGGATAAATTTCCCCGTCTTTGTGCAGGTATTAACGGGCGTTTTCATCCTCTAATTTTCAAAGGCTATTGTATCTTCCCTTATTCGGGGGGGGGGGGGGCAGTTGACCCCACTTTAACAACCCCAGCATCACTGGCTGAAGTACAGTCAGGCTCACTGTAGACACACGGCCAGACAGCCACTCACTGTAGACACACGGCCAGACAGACAGACTCACTGTAGACACACGGCCAGACAGACAGACTCACTGTAGACACACGGCCAGACAGACACTCACTGTAGACACACGGCCGGACAGTCAGACTCACTGTTGACACACGGCCGGACATACAGACTCACTGTAGACACACAGCCGGACAGACACTCACTGTAGACACACGGCCGGACAGTCAGACTCACTGTAGACACACGGCCGGACAGTCAGACTCACTGTAGACACACGGCCGGACAGACACTCACTGTAGACACACGGCCGGACAGACAGACTCAGTGTAGACACACGGCCGGACAGACAGACTCACTGTAGACACACGGCCGGACAGACACACTCACTGTAGACACACGGCCGGACAGACACACTCACTGTAGACACACGGCCGGACAGTCAGACTCACCGTAAACACACGGCCGGACAGTCAAGACTCACTGTAGAAACACGGCCAGACTCACTGTAGACACACGGCCGGACAGACAGACTCACTGTAGACACACGGCCGGACAGTCAGACTCACTGTAGACACACGGCCGGACTCACCGTAAACACACGGCCGGACAGTCAGACTCACTGTAGACACACGGCCAGACTCACTGTAGACACACGGCCGGACAGTCAGACTCACTGTAGACACACGGCCGGACTCACCGTAAACACACGGCCGGACAGTCAGACTCACTGTAAACACACGGCCTGACTCACTGTAGACACACGGCCTGACTCACTGTAAACACACGGCCGGACAGACAGACTCACTGTAGACACACGGCCTGACTCACTGTAGACACACGGCCGGACAGTCAGACTCACTGTAGACACACGGCCAGACTCACTGTAGACACACGGCCGGACAGTCAGACTCACTGTAGACACACGGCCGGACTCACCGTAAACACACGGCCGGACAGTCAGACTCACTGTAAACACACGGCCTGACTCACTGTAGACACACGGCCTGACTCACTGTAAACACACGGCCGGACAGACAGACTCACTGTAGACACACGGCCTGACTCACTGTAGACACACGGCCGGACAGTCAGACTCACTGTAGACACACGGCCGGACTCACCGTAAACACACGGCCGGACAGACAGACTCACTGTAGACACACGGCCTGACTCACTGTAGACACACGGCCTGACTCACTGTAGACACACGGCCGGACAGTCAGACTCACTGTAGACACACGGCCGGACTCACCGTAAACACACGGCCGGACAGACAGACTCACTGTAGACACACGGCCTGACTCACTGTAGACACACGGCCGGACTCACCGTAAACACACGGCCGGACAGACAGACTCACTGTAGACACACGGCCTGACTCACTGTAGACACACGGCCGGACTCACCGTAAACACACGGCCGGACAGACAGACTCACTGTAGACACACGGCCTGACTCACTGTAGACACACGGCCGGACAGACAGACTCACTGTAGACACACGGCCTGACTCACTGTAAACACACGGCCGGACTCACCGTAAACACACGGCCGGACAGACAGACTCACTGTAGACACACGGCCTGACTCACTGTAGACACACGGCCGGACTCACCGTAAACACACGGCCGGACAGACAGACTCACTGTAGACACACGGCCTGACTCACTGTAGACACACGGCCGGACTCACCGTAAACACACGGCCGGACAGACAGACTCACTGTAGACACACGGCCTGACTCACTGTAGACACACGGCCGGACAGACAGACTCACTGTAGACACACGGCCTGACTCACTGTAGACACACGGCCTGACTCACTGTAAACACACGGCCGGACTCACCGTAAACACACGGCCGGACAGACAGACTCACTGTAGACACACGGCCTGACTCACCGTAAACACACGGCCGGACAGTCAGACTCACTGTAAACACACGGCCTGACTCACTGTAGACACACGGCCTGACTCACTGTAAACACACGGCCGGACAGACAGACTCACTGTAGACACACGGCCTGACTCACTGTAGACACACGGCCGGACAGACAGACTCACTGTAGACACACGGCCGGACAGTCAGACTCACTGTAGACACACGGCCTGACTCACTGTAGACACACGGCCGGACAGTCAGACTCACTGTAGACACACGGCCTGACTCACTGTAGACACACGGCCGGACAGACAGACTCACTGTAGACACACGGCCTGACTCACTGTAGACACACGGCCGGACTCACTGTAGACACACGGCCTGACTCACTGTAGACACACGGCCTGACTCACTGTAGACACACGGCCGGATGAGTCACAGGTAACGAGTCAACAAAGCGGATTCGCCTGCCAACATTTCCTGCTGTCTATTTACCTCACTCGGGGCAAACTCTTGTCTGGTGGACTCACACGCTGCCGCTCTTCAAACAAACCCCGAGACACGGCGAGGCGGGCGGCGGGGCGAGGCGCAGTGGCGAGGTGGCGCCGGCGCCCCTCCAACGGCCAGCAAGAAGGTACTGCACTGAGTCATGAGTGAGTCCTTGCACAAACAACTTGTGCCAAACAAATGCAATCAGAGTCGAAAAGCTCAAGTGTAGGGTTGCCACTGTTTACCAGCCGATTCCTTATCGGCAGCGGTACCGACACCAGTGACGAATAACTCAGGGACGAAGCTGGAATTCAGTCCTCACATTACACAACCTGTCTCTAGAAGACCACACAGATTTCCCCGATAGCAGGTGGCCATGTCCTGACGGCTGAGCAGAACAGAGGTGCCAGAGGTGCGTCCCCCCAGACTTCCTGCGTCACCGTCTGACGCCGACCCCCGGCCCCCGGCGCGCTGGTGACGAGCCATTGAAGCGCACCTCTCCGGGCCTCGCCACACCGGCGCCGCTCGCGGTGACTCGCGGTGACGCGGTGACTCACGGTGACATAAGATTAGCCTTCTCTCCAGCGCCGGCTCCGGGGCTCCGGGAGCGGCCTCTGCGGTATGCCGGTACTGCAGTTCACTGCGCCTGCAGCCGTCCTCACCGCTCTCACGAACGGCAACTCGGCAGGAGCAACAGGTCTGCTATCCGATACCGAATTCGATAACGGAAATAATTCTTCGCTCTGCTACCGAATTCAAATTTCGACGGAATTCGAATTACTTCGAATTTCGAATATGGACGGAATTCGAATTCGGCTAAATCCGAGTTACGTCTCGAGTCCCGAATCTTGTCGATTCGAGTCCAGTCCCGAGTCATGAGTCCGAGTCCCGAGCGTCAGGTCCCGACTCCATGTGACTTTATCCGTCTCTAGAGTTCGGCAGCGGCGCAGCGGTGTCCAGAAGAGTTCCGTCAATCGACAGCTCCTCATCACATCCAGTCGGTCAACGGAGCCCGCCAGCTCCGTTTACCCACGGCACGCACGCACGCACGCACGCACGCACGCACGCACGCACGCACGCACGCACGCACGCACGCACGCACGCACACACACACACACACACACACACACACACACACACACACACACACACACACACACACACACACACACACACACACACACACACACACACACGCGCGCGCGCGCGACAATTGAAATACCGGCCGGCTGAAGAGTTGAGCAGACCGGCGCTATCGATCAGCGCGGGCAGAGCTGAGGTCGGCGGCGAGACTGGACACGCCAACACCCGTGTCCAGCACGCAGCGGAACGCGACTCACCCTTTAAAACCTGCAGACGCGCCGTTGCAAGTCACCGTGAAGAGTCTGGAGCGGCCCGGGTTTATCTTTTCAGCCTGTTGCCGCAGAATCCGTGAAATCAGCCAGCTGCCCAGAGGGAGAACAAGCTGCCATCCGCCACTCGCCGCGGGCTGCAGCCAGGTGCCCCACTGGGTTAACACAGACTGGTCCGGTCCAGTTCTCGGTCCGGTGGTCACACCGGCTACTGGTCGGTGTGACGTCACCGTGTCAAGGCCGCCGGCCGGGCGTGACCGGTCGGTCGGGACCCGCTCCCTCCCTCCCCCACCGGACCACCGGCGCCGCCCCTCTCTGGCGGTGGTAAGTGACGCATGTTCTCCGTCACGGTCCCGTCACCAGCCGACGGAGACGGAGCACGCTGGTGTTGGCACGGCCTGGACGCGGCCGGACGCGCACCCATACGTTATGGTCCACGCAGCAGCCGACTGACGGACGCGCGGGACAGGTGCGCCGCGCTTGTTTGTGCGTCGAAAGAGCGTCGCGGCAACGTCTCAGCAGTGTCGCAGCATCGTCGGGACGACGTATCACCGTCAAGGTGGCATGTCGCGGCGAGGCTGTGGCGGGGCTGTGGCGGGGCTGTGGCTCGGATGTGGCCCGGATGTGGCTCGGCTGTGGCTCGGCTGTGGCCCGGCTGTGGCCCGGCTGTGGCCCGGCTGTGGCCCGGCTGTGGCCCGGCTGTGGCTCGACTGCGTCGGGACTGTGGCGCGGCTGCGGCGCGGCGGGGAGTGGCCGTGGAGACATCACGGAGACCGCCGCGGGAGGGCGGGTCAGTGGTCACCACCGCCGGCCGGCCGCGATAAAGCGCGGCTCACATAACGGTCAGCTCGCCGGCCGGCCGGCCCAGTCCCGCGAACGGGAGCACGGTGCACGGCGGGTGTAAACAGAGCTCCGGTCACGAGCACGTGGCGGCGTGGGCGGGTGTAATGATGTATTCTTCACCTTCAATGCAACCACCGGCAGGAACCAAACAGTACGACAGGGCCCGTTCAGCGCCGCCCCACAAACCAGACTACCGCCGGCTCTCACGGCTCCCTCCGATCTCACTTCGTCCCCCGCCCGACATATGACTTATAACAGGACAGCTGCAGCCGTCACGGGAGGCTGCGGCCAGGACCGTCACGGGCCGCCAACATGGGCAGTTAAGGTGATGCATGGGAACGGCACCTGTTGCCGTTCCCATGCGACGCAGACGACTGGACCTCACACGACAGTGTGAGGCCACACATACATCACGGCCACACATACATCATGACACACTGAACTATTTACTACACATCCCCCTGATTTTCAAGAATCACAACGCTACGCACACACCCACTTACACACGAGGCACACATACACACCCTAAATCAAACTCACAACGAACTTACGCCAGTTACAGGTACCACACATTTGTCCACTCTCACCCGTCTCCTACTTCATCTATCATGTCCACAGGCACGCTGAAACCATACAATTGCTCCGGTGGCTGACGCGCGCGCGTGCTCCGACGGACAGTAGTGCTCTCATCCGCACTGTCTCCCGACGGCCCCGGCGGCTCGGCGACCGCTGAATCGTTTCCAGCTGCGTCCCGAGCGTCACTCTCAGCCGCGTGATTTATGATCGGTGTACCCTCGTACCCTAGTGCGATGTCCGAATCACTGTCACTGTCACTGCCGCCCGTGTCCACTGACTGAGCTGTCGGTGGAGCCGCGCCCTGGCGATGCCGCACGCTGCGGACATGCCACGGCACACCGTCCACTTCCACCTGCTGGGGGGACACGACTCTCGTCACAGCACCGCGGCGCGACACGTCTGTGCATCGAGTTGGTGTACCGCGGCAGCGAACCCAGACAAGGTCACCGACCTTGAAACGCTCGCCCCGCTCACGCACCTCGTCGGGGGCGGGTGGCGGCCGGCGGCCGACGCTGAGCGGCTCGGCCATGGGCAGATCGCGACCTGCCCTGCAGAACACTGCAGCCGCCGGAGCCGTGGCAGCGTCCCGCCCGTCGCGGGGCGTCATGTTGTAGCGGTGGACAGCCTCAGCGATCGTGCTGCCCTGCCTCGCCGCCATCACCTTGATGGTACGGTGGTTCCGCTCGACGATGCCGTTCCCGCTGGCCTCATGCACAGCACGGAAGTGCATTGTAATGCCCCACCGCGTCATCAGAGCTGCCATGTGGTGGCCACGGAACTCGCGGGCGTTGTCGGTTAGTAGCTCGGCGGGTGCTCCTCGTTCCAGGAAGATGTCCTCTAGTTTCTGCGCGATTTCCACTGCCTCGGCGCGGTGCAGGGCCCGCCAGATGCAGTATCGTGACGGCCCGCAGTCGATCAGCGAGAGGTATCCGCGGCCGGCATATTTCACGACGTCCATCGCCAGCCGCTCCCATGTGAGTGGTACGTCAAGCGATCCCGGCTGCCAGCGGACAGGCGCAGGATCGATCGACTGGCAGGCATTGCACTGTCGGATGATATTGCGTACCATTGTCCGAGTCACTTTCGGGCCGATCTCTCTCCGCACGTACCAGAGAGTGCGCGCAATTCCCTGGTGCCCAGTCGTCTCGTGGATGCGGCGGGCATGCGCCAGGTCTGCCTCGAGGTCCTCACTGTCGTCACCGTCGGACAGGTCACGGTCACCGGCAGCTGCCACATGCTGGCTGAGATCCCTCTCGGCTTGAGTCCAACTCTTGGGGACGCGGGTGAGCACGTCCGCTGGGTTGTCTGCGGACCGCACCAGTCCGATTGTGATGGAGAGTTGCAGCTCTTCCACCAACTGCTTGATGATGTCGATGCGCCGGCGGATCAGCAGTCCTCCGTGTGCTTTGGTCCGCAGTCGGGCGCGGCCGCTCAGAGCATCGTCGATCCACCGATGGACCGTGGCCGAGTCAGTACGGAGGTCGATGACCTTGATTCCCCATGCGACTGCCATGTTGATGCCACTGAGCGCCGCGTCCAGCTCTGCCATGTTGATATGCATGGCGGCTTTTGACTCCGCCCGCAGCCAGCTTGCATCCTCCACCGTGCCGCCGCCCGGGTCCACCAGGATGACGCCGTTGGCGATGGAGCTGGCATCGGTCCAGACGATGAGCCGGTCACCTGTCAGCCGCCACGGACCCCGCGCCGGATCCGACTCCTGGAGCTGCTGCACGACATGCTGGATCTGCACCTGCAGCGCCGGGTCTTCCGTGCTGTCGTCCCATCCCACAGTCAGTTTGTTGACGCGTCGCTTCAGCCACGCAGCAGCTGGTCGAAGCCATCCCGCCACAGGTACGTGCGCCACGAGCCGACCACACCAGGCGAACAGCGCCCGCCGCGTGACCTTGGCAGGCGCCGCGGGTATCTCGCAGTCACGCTGCCAGCGCAGCTCGCCGCCGCAGGCGCTGACCCGCAGGCCGAGCAGCCTGGCACCGTCTGCTGCCCGCTCTGGTGGCTTGCACTCCAGGCCATACTGCGCGAAGTGTTGCACGACCTCCTCTGCGCTCACGACATCCTCGTCAACCAGTAGGTCATCAACATACGGCAGAACACCACGCTGCATCCGCTCGTCTCGCTCAAGGACAGCCCGCACCACTGCCTTCATCACAAGCGGCGCCACATTCAGACCGAACCCGAGGCGCGTGAGACAGTACCTCTGTCCTCTGACCTTGACCGTCTGATACGGCCACAGCCGCCGCTCCAGCCGGAGCTGGAGATAGGCTTTTCGCAGGTCGACGACAGCCACGCGACTTCCGTGCCGCCGCCACCTGCGCAGCTGGTCAGCGCACACGTCTGCATCTGCAGTATGAGCTGTCACGTACCCGTTGAGCTCGCGGTAGTCCAGCACCGGCCGCACCTTATTCGGCTGCTGAACTGCCATCAGCGGCAGCAGCCCACGCGGCGGCCCGTCCGTGAACTCATCATACACCCGCAGCCAACCGTTGGCGATCCACTCACTGATCTCGGCATCAAATTCCTGCCGCGCCGCAGACGGCACCGTGTACTGAGCCACGTGGTTGTGCAAGCACTCAGGGCCGTCACCTACAGCCCACTTCCACGCGACCGTCCATTCACCGCTGTCTGGGCTAAACTCTGCCGTGAAGTCTGCGGCATCCACAGTCACGCCCTCACCACGTGTCACACCTGTCACAGTCACGCCCTGTCCACGTGTCATACCTGCCGCCACACGGAACGATACATCCGTTGGCGTCCGCAGGCTGACACCGCCCAGGGCCGTGATTCCCGACATGCCGAGCACGAGATCCATCCCCAACGGACGGTCCGGAACAACCAGGGCTGCCAGCATCACTCGCTTGCCCTCACAGTCAACTGCAACATTTGCAACACCTTTGCATCGGAGCGTTCCTCCGTTGACCGTCGTCATCGTCACTGACCGTGGTACCCACTGTTCACAGCAGCCTTCGTAAATGAGCGTGTCGGTGCAGCCGGTATCGACCAGAGCACGGCACACGCGCTCATTAACACGAAGGCTGACCACGGGGAGAGCGCGCTCTACTGCCCGGGAGACTGCGCTGGCGCTAACGTAGCTCCGGGGGCGTTTCCCGACCCTCGGGGGCATGCCGCTATCATGTGATTGGTGTCACCGCACATCCAACAGCGCCGGACGGAGGAGGGCCGCCTCGGCTGTTGCCGCTGACCACCACTGAGCTGCTGCCGCTGACCTCCGTGAGCCGCCGCCACCGCCGCCTGCACCGGCTCATTTCCTAGCACGGCGCGAGCGCGGGCGAGGACGCTGGCCAGGTCGAGCTTCTCCGCCCTAGCTCCCGCGCGGACGGTGTCACTGACAGCAGCCGGTAGTCCGTTGACGAATGCGGCCGCGAGCTGTCGATCCGTCGCGCCACCGAACAGGTCAGCGTAGCGGCGGAGACTGGCGAGATACACGTCGACGCTCTCACCTGGCTGCAACGTGCGTGCCATAAACGCCGCGTGCGCCGCGAAGTCGTCCAGACCGAACGCCGTGTAGAGCGAGTCTCGCACAGCATCTGCTGAGCGGCGGTCCTCCGCGGGCAGCTGTGACCAGACCGCAAAAGCACCGCCTTTCAGTCGCATGGGCAGAACCTCCGCCACCGACACACCGCGATACTCGCAGAGCAGCGACGCCTGGGTGTACCACTCAACGACATCACCTGTGCCGTCGAATGTGTCGATGAGGCGGGCGTCGAGTCTGGCTCCCCTCACTTCCTCTTCAGATCCGAGTCTGGCTCCCGTCACTGCCTCTTCAGATCCCTGCACACTAATCTTGTGCGTTGCTTCCATGGTGCCGAAATAGCTTGTAATGATGTATTCTTCACCTTCAATGCAACCACCGGCAGGAACCAAACAGTACGACAGGGCCCGTTCAGCGCCGCCCCACAAACCAGACTACCGCCGGCTCTCACGGCTCCCTCCGATCTCACTTCGTCCCCCGCCCGACATATGACTTATAACAGGACAGCTGCAGCCGTCACGGGAGGCTGCGGCCAGGACCGTCACGGGCCGCCAACATGGGCAGTTAAGGTGATGCATGGGAACGGCACCTGTTGCCGTTCCCATGCGACGCAGACGACTGGACCTCACACGAGAGTGTGAGGCCACACATACATCACGGCCACACATACATCATGACACACTGAACTATTTACTACAGCGGGATGGCGGGTACCCCGCAGGCCGTAGGGTGCCAGGTAACTGGGTGTCTGGGTGTCAGGTGTCAGGTGTCAGGTGTCAGGTGTCGGGTGTCAGGTGTCAGGTGTCAGGTGTCAGGTGTCAGGTGTCAGGTGTCAGGTGTCGGGTGTCAGGTGTCGAGTGTCAGGTGTCAGGTGTCAGGTGTCAGGTGTCGGGTGTCGGGTGTCAGGTGTCGAGTGTCAGGTGTCAGGTGTCAGGTGTCAGGTGTCAGGTGTCAGGTGTCAGGTGTCGGGTGTCGGGTGTCGGGTGTCGGGTGTCCGGTGTCACGGTTGACCGTACCTCGGTCAGCAAACTGCGCTGGAGCAGTGGTGCGATGGCAGGCCAGGTCAGGGCCGCGTGTTACCCTCGGTCACCAAACTGCGCTGGAGCAGTGGTGCGGTGGCAGGCCAGGTCAGGGCCGCGTGTTACCCTCGGTCAACAAACTGCGCTGGAGCAGTGGTGCGATGGCAGGCCAGGTCAGGGCCGCGTGTTACCCTCGGTCACCAAACTGCGCTGGAGCAGTGGTGCGGTGGCAGGCCAGGTCAGGGCCGCGTGTTACCCTCGGTCAACAAACTGCGCTGGAGCAGTGGTGCGATGGCAGGCCAGGTCAGGGCCGCGTGTTACCCTCGGTCACCAAACTGCGCTGGAGCAGTGGTGCGGTGGCAGGCCAGGTCAGGGCCGCGTGTTACCCTCGGTCAACAAACTGCGCTGGAGCAGTGGTGCGGTGGCAGGCCAGGTCAGGGCCGCGTGTTACCCTCGGTCAACAAACTGCGCTGGAGCAGTGGTGCGGTGGCAGGCCAGGTCAGGGCCGCGTGTTACCCTCGGTCAGCAAACTGCGCTGGAGCAGTGGTGCGGTGGCAGGCCAGGTCAGGGCCGCGTGTTACCCTCGGTCAGCAAACTGCGCTGGAGCAGTGGTGCGGTGGCAGGCCAGGTCAGGGCCGCGTGTTACCCTCGGTCACCAAACTGCGCTGGAGCAGTGGTGCGGTGGCAGGCCAGGTCAGGGCCGCGTGTTACCCTCGGTCACCAAACTGCGCTGGAGCAGTGGTGCGGTGGCAGGCCAGGTCAGGGCCGCGTGTTACCCTCGGTCACCAAACTGCGCTGGAGCAGTGGTGCGATGGCAGGCCAGGTCAGGGCCGCGTGTTACCCTCGGTCAACAAACTGCGCTGGAGCAGTGGTGCGATGGCAGGCCAGGTCAGGGCCGCGTGTTACCCTCGGTCAACAAACTGCGCTGGAGCAGTGGTGCGATGGCAGGCCAGGTCAGGGCCGCGTGTTACCCTCGGTCAACAAACTGCGCTGGAGCAGTGGTGCGATGGCAGGCCAGGTCAGGGCCGCGTGTTACCCTCGGTCAACAAACTGCGCTGGAGCAGTGGTGCGATGGCAGGCCAGGTCAGGGCCGCGTGTCACCCTCGGTCAACAAACTGCGCTGGAGCAGTGGTGCGATGGCAGGCCAGGTCAGGGCCGCGTGTTACTCTCGGTCAACAAACTGCGCTGGAGCAGTGGTGCGATGGCAGGCCAGGTCAGGGCCGCGTGTTACCCTCGGTCAACAAACTGCGCTGGAGCAGTGGTGCGATGGCAGGCCAGGTCAGGGCCGCGTGTTACCCTCGGTCAACAAACTGCGCTGGAGCAGTGGTGCGATGGCAGGCCAGGTCAGGGCCGCGTGTTACCCTCGGTCACCAAACTGCGCTGGAGCAGTGGTGCGGTGGCAGGCCAGGTCAGGGCCGCGTGTTACCCTCGGTCACCAAACTGCGCTGGAGCAGTGGTGCGGTGGCAGGCCAGGTCAGGGCCGCGTGTTACCCTCGGTCAACAAACTGCGCTGGAGCAGTGGTGCGGTGGCAGGCCAGGTCAGGGCCGCGTGTTACCCTCGGTCAACAAACTGCGCTGGAGCAGTGGTGCGGTGGCAGGCCAGGTCAGGGCCGCGTGTTACCCTCGGTCAACAAACTGCGCTGGAGCAGTGGTGCGGTGGCAGGCCAGGTCAGGGCCGCGTGTTACCCTCGGTCAACAAACTGCGCTGGAGCAGTGGTGCGGTGGCAGGCCAGGTCAGGGCCGCGTGTTAACAAACTGCGCTGGAGCAGTGGTGCGATGGCAGGCCAGGTCAGGGCCGCGTGTTACAAAGAGTCACTGTAAGCCAGCTATGCCACTCGGCAGTACAGTAGGTCGAGTCGAGATCGCCGGTCGGTCAGACAGCATAACCAGCTTCAGCATCCTGCAGCATGTAGCGCCGAAGTCAGACTGAACGCTAGACAGTCGGTCTAACTGCGGTCAGACAGCCTGGCAGAGCCGCAGTCCACATGCCACGCTGCCGCCACCTCCGCCGTCACCACACACCGCCACCTCCGCCGTCACCACACACCGCCACCTCCGCCGTCACCACACACCGCTACCGCCACCTCCGCCGTCACCACACACTGCTGCCGCCACCTCCGCCGTCACCACACACCGCCACCTCCGCCGTCACCACACACCGCCACCTCCGCCGTCACCACACACCGCTGCCGCCACCTCCGCCGTCACCACACACTGCTACCGCCACCTTCGCAGTCACCACACACCGCCACCGCCACCTCCGCCGTCACCTCCGCCGTCACCACACACCGCTGCCGCCACCTCCGCCGTCACCACACACCGCCACCTCCGCCGTCACCACACACTGCTGCCGCCACCTCCGCCGTCACCACACACTGCTGCCGCCACCTCCGCCGTCACCACACACCGCTGCCGCCACCTCCGCCGTCACCACACACCGCTGCCGCTGCGGCCGCCGCCGCGGCGGTGGTCGAACGATGCCAACCAAGCCGGGCCACGCGTGTTCCACCTGGTCCGCAGTGGCCTACCGCTGCCGCCACGGCAGCGGTATCCTATGTTCCGTGTCATATGTTCCGTGTGGTCAACAGACAGACCCAGGATAGACCACAGGGCAGCGGCCCGGAGCCGGCGCAGCCGTGAGCGTCGCTGCACTCGGTTCCATATCCACATTGTTTAAAGGGAGTATGCCTACTGTTTTGGAATGTCAACAATATTTTGCATACACGGTAAGTAGCTATTGGTTTGATTGTTGGATATGATGAAATTCACATCTGGAGGCCATTTAGTGGAATTTTCACTTATATTGTTTTTTGCTTATTTTTTGTTTCGATATCTATAAAACGATCGCCACTATAGTGAAGCTATGTAAAACGGCGCACATAAGACAACACAATTACGGTCACATCATCAAGATAGAGAGACAAGTTTTGCACAGGATGTTCTTTCCACTGTGAGCTTTATTATGTGCAAGTTTCGTAGCTCTAAATTGATATCTTCGTCGAAAAATGGCCATCGACCATCATCGAAACGGCCATCATCGAAAAGCATGATGGCCGTCCAGGTTCTGTTCGGCTGCTGCTATCAGCGCACACGAGCTGTTTTGTCCAATTGCTATTGGCCGGCGCTGACAATATGCTAGCAGTTTAATCGATAGTTGCAGTGCTTCTAGTAGCGGAAGCTCTCTGGAGTCTACCCAATAACTTTGTGCTACCAGCAAGTTCCCTGGAGTCTTTGGAATATCTCAGCAACTAGGGTGAATCTGGAGAAATGAAGTAATGGCTCAATTCCCAAAATTATGTTCTACAGACCAGTGTCAACAACCCCCAAAAAGCGATGTCAGTAGGCACACTCCCTTTAACTGGCGGATAGGAGTCCCTAGCCAGTGACCGTCTCCGTGGCCGGAGCTGACACACTGGAGCAGCAAGAGGAGAGCGGCAAGACGAGATGCCTCCGGCAGCGGAGCGCGACGTGCAGAGACGTCAAGAAGAGACGTTTTCGGCAGAGAAGCGTGGCGCTAAGAGACGCTTCCGGCAGCAGAGGGTAACGTGGTGTGGTGCGACGCGGCGCTCCGGGCAGTGACGGATCACCCTGTCGTCGCTCCTGACGCGCCGCCACGTAAATTGGCGCGGCGCGCGACACTCGCGGCGCGCTCCGGCCGAGCGATGGCCGTTGACACCGGCTGGATGCCTCCTCAGTCTCCCCCACTCCCACCGCCACCGCCACCGCCACCGCCACCGCCACCGCCACCGCCACCGCCACCGCCGCCCCGCCATCGCCGGCGGTGATGGTGGTGACCTGGTTGCTCCGGCAGGAGGGCCGACCGACCGGCCGCACGACACGGCGTGGGTCCGAGCGTGAGGTAACGGGCCCCGGTACATCACAGCCGGGTCACGACGGACGCCAAACTATCCCGCCCACACCGCTCAGGAATCGTGATCAGGCCGCGAACCCGCTGCCAGCGCCAGACGAAAGGAGTCTAGACCAGAACAGACCAGAACGGACCCGGCCAGGCCAGACCAGACCGGACCAGGCCGGATCAGACCGGGCTGGGACCAAGGTCAGGCCAGCCGGGCCAGAATACACCCACCCAGTCCCTAATAGAGACCCCACCTCTCCGTTAATCTATCGCCTGGCGCCACGTAACGCCCTAAAACCCGGCGAGACAGTCGCGGTCGGGAGAGACAAAAAACGGCGGTGGTGCCCGGCCAGCTCTGGAACGCGAAGGCCGAGCGCCGGGGGCCGTACTGGCGCCGCTGGATGGGGCGAAGGAGACGGAGAGGCCCTCAGCCGGCGCCACGCAATGCCTACTGAGTGACGACCTCACTGGCTCCGGCCCGACGGTTCAGTAGCTGGCCGAGTACTTAGCGAGTCAGCAGGGGCGCAGGGTGCGGACCCGTCACCGGTACTTAGCGAGTCCGCAGGGGCGCAGGGTGCGGACTGCGGACCCGTCTCCGGGCAGGGTGCCCAGAGGCCCGGCTGAGTCACGGGGCGGGGGCGGGAGCGGGGGCGGGGGCGGGGGCGGCGCGTGGCGCCACTCACCTGAGTCGAAGCAGGCTGCGGTCCCTTCATTCCATCGTCTGCCGACCCGGTGTCCTCTGCGAACGGAAACGAAAATAAGCACTCCCACTCGGCTCGGCGGCGAACGATAACACACAGGCGGGTGGAGGGCTCCCCGGGAGGAGTGTAAGCGGCGCAGGTGAAACACGGAGCGCGGCGTACACACACAGTCGGACCACCCAGACACCTTCCCGCCCCCCCCCCCCCCGACAGCAGCCAATTAGCAGATGTCGCATCCGACGGATACTGACACGCGCCAGCGCTGACGTGGTCGTTGGAAAGTTCAGCATTAAACACATAACTAGCCACGTTGCGCTGGCACCACAAAATAACACTATTTCAAGAAACTGACAACTTTTCGATGCGAGGATTTTAAACCATTCAGTTACCTGCGCCTTTCCCCATTCAACCACCATTAATTTATGTTTCACAATGGAAACACAATTCTAAAGAATAGTATTATCCAATGTTCAACCAACCTTCGGTTAAACCTCAGCAGCCGTCATATCCATCACCCACACAATGAGATGAAATATAGTCGGGCGGTGCCCTAAGCAGTTCTCTCGGCGGACGTCACGCTCGGCGGACCCTGGATGATTTGTTTCGGCCGGGGTCACCGTGCATCTCCGCAGTGCTCTGCCTCAGCCAGAACCCAGGCCCGGACCACGGCCGTGATCTGACGGCCGGGGTCACCGTGCATCTCCGCAGTGCTCTGCCTCAGCCAGAACCCAGGCCCGGGTCACGGCCGTGATCTGACGGCCGGGGTCACCGTGCATCTCCGCAGTGCTCTGCCTCAGCCAGAACCCAGGCCCGGACCACGGCCGTGATCTGACGGCCGGGGTCACCGTGCATCTCCGCAGTGCTCTGCCTCAGCCAGAACCCAGGCCCGGACCACGGCCGTGATCTGACGGCCGGGGTCACCGTGCATCTCCGCAGTGCTCTGCCTCAGCCAGAACCCAGGCCCGGACCACGGCCGTGATCTGACGGCCGGGGTCACCGTGCATCTCCGCAGTGCTCTGCCTCAGCCAGAACCCAGGCCCGGACCACGGCCGTGATCTGACGGCCGGGGTCACCGTGCATCTCCGCAGTGCTCTGCCTCAGCCAGAACCCAGGCCCGGGTCACGGCCGTGATCTGACGGCCGGGGTCACCGTGCATCTCCGCAGTGCTCTGCCTCAGCCAGAACCCAGGCCCGGACCACGGCCGTGATCTGACGGCCGGGGTCACCGTGCATCTCCGCAGTGCTCTGCCTCAGCCAGAACCCAGGCCCGGGTCTCGGCCGTGATCTGACGGCCGGGGTCACCGTGCATCTCCGCAGTGCTCTGCCTCAGCCAGAACCCAGGCCCGGGTCACGGCCGTGATCTGACGGCCGGGGTCACCGTGCATCTCCGCAGTGCTCTGCCTCAGCCAGAACCCAGGCCCGGGTCACGGCCGTGATCTGACGGCCGGGGTCACCGTGCATCTCCGCAGTGCTCTGCCTCAGCCAGAACCCAGGCCCGGACCACGGCCGTGATCTGACGGCCGGGGTCACCGTGCATCTCCGCAGTGCTCTGCCTCAGCCAGAACCCAGGCCCGGGTCACGGCCGTGATCTGACGGCCGGGGTCACCGTGCATCTCCGCAGTGCTCTGCCTCAGCCAGAACCCAGGCCCGGACCACGGCCGTGATCTGACGGCCGGGGTCACCGTGCATCTCCGCAGTGCTCTGCCTCAGCCAGAACCCAGGCCCGGGTCACGGCCGTGATCTGACGGCCGGGGTCACCGTGCATCTCCGCAGTGCTCTGCCTCAGCCAGAACCCAGGCCCGGGTCACGGCCGTGATCTGACGGCCGGGGTCACCGTGCATCTCCGCAGTGCTCTGCCTCAGCCAGAACCCAGGCCCGGACCACGGCCGTGATCTGACGGCCGGGGTCACCGTGCATCTCCGCAGTGCTCTGCCTCAGCCAGAACCCAGGCCCGGACCACGGCCGTGATCTGACGGCCGGGGTCACCGTGCATCTCCGCAGTGCTCTGCCTCAGCCAGAACCCAGGCCCGGACCACGGCCGTGATCTGACGGCCGGGGTCACCGTGCATCTCCGCAGTGCTCTGCCTCAGCCAGAACCCAGGCCCGGGTCACGGCCGTGATCTGACGGCCGGGGTCACCGTGCATCTCCGCAGTGCTCTGCCTCAGCCAGAACCCAGGCCCGGGTCACGGCCGTGATCTGACGGCCGGGGTCACCGTGCATCTCCGCAGTGCTCTGCCTCAGCCAGAACCCAGGCCCGGGTCACGGCCGTGATCTGACGGCCGGGGTCACCGTGCATCTCCGCAGTGCTCTGCCTCAGCCAGAACCCAGGCCCGGGTCACGGCCGTGATCTGACGGCAGGGGTCACCGTGCATCTCCGCAGTGCTCTGCCTCAGCCAGAACCCAGGCCCGGGTCACGGCCGTGATCTGACGGCCGGGGTCACCGTGCATCTCCGCAGTGCTCTGCCTCAGCCAGAACCCAGGCCCGGACCACGGCCGTGATCTGACGGCCGGGGTCACCGTGCATCTCCGCAGTGCTCTGCCTCAGCCAGAACCCAGGCCCGGGTCACGGCCGTGATCTGACGGCCGGGGTCACCGTGCATCTCCGCAGTGCTCTGCCTCAGCCAGAACCCAGGCCCGGACCACGGCCGTGATCTGACGGCCGGGGTCACCGTGCATCTCCGCAGTGCTCTGCCTCAGCCAGAACCCAGGCCCGGACCACGGCCGTGATCTGACGGCCGGGGTCACCGTGCATCTCCGCAGTGCTCTGCCTCAGCCAGAACCCAGGCCCGGACCACGGCCGTGATCTGACGGCCGGGGTCACCGTGCATCTCCGCAGTGCTCTGCCTCAGCCAGAACCCAGGCCCGGACCACGGCCGTGATCTGACGGCCGAGGTCACCGTGCATCTCCGCAGTGCTCTGCCTCAGCCAGAACCCAGGCCCGGACCACGGCCGTGATCTGACGGCCGGGGTCACCGTGCATCTCCGCAGTGCTCTGCCTCAGCCAGAACCCAGGCCCGGGTCACGGCCGTGATCTGACGGCCGGGGTCACCGTGCATCTCCGCAGTGCTCTGCCTCAGCCAGAACCCAGGCCCGGACCACGGCCGTGATCTGACGGCCGGGGTCACCGTGCATCTCCGCAGTGCTCTGCCTCAGCCAGAACCCAGGCCCGGACCACGGCCGTGATCTGACGGCCGGGGTCACCGTGCATCTCCGCAGTGCTCTGCCTCAGCCAGAACCCAGGCCCGGGTCACGGCCGTGATCTGACGGCCGGGGTCACCGTGCATCTCCGCAGTGCTCTGCCTCAGCCAGAACCCAGGCCCGGACCACGGCCGTGATCTGACGGCCGGGGTCACCGTGCATCTCCGCAGTGCTCTGCCTCAGCCAGAACCCAGGCCCGGGTCACGGCCGTGATCTGACGGCCGGGGTCACCGTGCATCTCCGCAGTGCTCTGCCTCAGCCAGAACCCAGGCCCGGACCACGGCCGTGATCTGACGGCCGGGGTCACCGTGCATCTCCGCAGTGCTCTGCCTCAGCCAGAACCCAGGCCCGGGTCACGGCCGTGATCTGACGGCCGGGGTCACCGTGCATCTCCGCAGTGCTCTGCCTCAGCCAGAACCCAGGCCCGGACCACGGCCGTGATCTGACGGCCGGGGTCACCGTGCATCTCCGCAGTGCTCTGCCTCAGCCAGAACCCAGGGCCCGGGTCACGGCCGTGATCTGACGGCCGGGGTCACCGTGCATCTCCGCAGTGCTCTGCCTCAGCCAGAACCCAGGCCCGGACCACGGCCGTGATCTGACGGCCGGGGTCACCGTGCATCTCCGCAGTGCTCTGCCTCAGCCAGAACCCAGGCCCGGACCACGGCCGTGATCTGACGGCCGGGGTCACCGTGCATCTCCGCAGTGCTCTGCCTCAGCCAGAACCCAGGCCCGGGTCACGGCCGTGATCTGACGGCCGGGGTCACCGTGCATCTCCGCAGTGCTCTGCCTCAGCCAGAACCCAGGCCCGGGTCACGGCCGTGATCTGACGGCCGGGGTCACCGTGCATCTCCGCAGTGCTCTGCCTCAGCCAGAACCCAGGCCCGGACCACGGCCGTGATCTGACGGCCGGGGTCACCGTGCATCTCCGCAGTGCTCTGCCTCAGCCAGAACCCAGGCCCGGACCACGGCCGTGATCTGACGGCCGGGGTCACCGTGCATCTCCGCAGTGCTCTGCCTCAGCCAGAACCCAGGCCCGGGTCACGGCCGTGATCTGACGGCCGGGGTCACCGTGCATCTCCGCAGTGCTCTGCCTCAGCCAGAACCCAGGCCCGGACCACGGCCGTGATCTGACGGCCGGGGTCACCGTGCATCTCCGCAGTGCTCTGCCTCAGCCAGAACCCAGGCCCGGGTCACGGCCGTGATCTGACGGCCGGGGTCACCGTGCATCTCCGCAGTGCTCTGCCTCAGCCAGAACCCAGGCCCGGGTCACGGCCGTGATCTGACGGCCGGGGTCACCGTGCATCTCCGCAGTGCTCTGCCTCAGCCAGAACCCAGGCCCGGGTCACGGCCGTGATCTGACGGCCGGGGTCACCGTGCATCTCCGCAGTGCTCTGCCTCAGCCAGAACCCAGGCCCGGGTCACGGCCGTGATCTGACGGCCGGGGTCACCGTGCATCTCCGCAGTGCTCTGCCTCAGCCAGAACCCAGGCCCGGGTCACGGCCGTGATCTGACGGCCGGGGTCACCGTGCATCTCCGCAGTGCTCTGCCTCAGCCAGAACCCAGGCCGGGTCACGGCCGTGATCTGACGGCCGGGGTCACCGTGCATCTCCGCAGTGCTCTGCCTCAGCCAGAACCCAGGCCCGGGTCACGGCCGTGATCTGACGGCCGGGGTCACCGTGCATCTCCGCAGTGCTCTGCCTCAGCCAGAACCCAGGCCCGGGTCACGGCCGTGATCTGACGGCCGGGGTCACCGTGCATCTCCGCAGTGCTCTGCCTCAGCCAGAACCCAGGCCCGGGTCACGGCCGTGATCTGACGGCCGGGGTCACCGTGCATCTCCGCAGTGCTCTGCCTCAGCCAGAACCCAGGCCCGGACCACGGCCGTGATCTGACGGCCGGGGTCACCGTGCATCTCCGCAGTGCTCTGCCTCAGCCAGAACCCAGGCCCGGACCACGGCCGTGATCTGACGGCCGGGGTCACCGTGCATCTCCGCAGTGCTCTGCCTCAGCCAGAACCCAGGCCCGGGTCACGGCCGTGATCTGACGGCCGGGGTCACCGTGCATCTCCGCAGTGCTCTGCCTCAGCCAGAACCCAGGCCCGGACCACGGCCGTGATCTGACGGCCGGGGTCACCGTGCATCTCCGCAGTGCTCTGCCTCAGCCAGAACCCAGGCCCGGGTCACGGCCGTGATCTGACGGCCGGGGTCACCGTGCATCTCCGCAGTGCTCTGCCTCAGCCAGAACCCAGGCCCGGACCACGGCCGTGATCTGACGGCCGGGGTCACCGTGCATCTCCGCAGTGCTCTGCCTCAGCCAGAACCCAGGCCCGGGTCACGGCCGTGATCTGACGGCCGGGGTCACCGTGCATCTCCGCAGTGCTCTGCCTCAGCCAGAACCCAGGCCCGGACCACGGCCGTGATCTGACGGCCGGGGTCACCGTGCATCTCCGCAGTGCTCTGCCTCAGCCAGAACCCAGGCCCGGGTCACGGCCGTGATCTGACGGCCGGGGTCACCGTGCATCTCCGCAGTGCTCTGCCTCAGCCAGAACCCAGGCCCGGGTCACGGCCGTGATCTGACGGCCGGGGTCACCGTGCATCTCCGCAGTGCTCTGCCTCAGCCAGAACCCAGGCCCGGGTCACGGCCGTGATCTGACGGCCGGGGTCACCGTGCATCTCCGCAGTGCTCTGCCTCAGCCAGAACCCAGGCCCGGGTCACGGCCGTGATCTGACGGCCGGGGTCACCGTGCATCTCCGCAGTGCTCTGCCTCAGCCAGAACCCAGGCCCGGGTCACGGCCGTGATCTGACGGCCGGGGTCACCGTGCATCTCCGCAGTGCTCTGCCTCAGCCAGAACCCAGGCCCGGGTCACGGCCGTGATCTGACGGCCGGGGTCACCGTGCATCTCCGCAGTGCTCTGCCTCAGCCAGAACCCAGGCCCGGGTCACGGCCGTGATCTGACGGCCGGGGTCACCGTGCATCTCCGCAGTGCTCTGCCTCAGCCAGAACCCAGGCCCGGACCACGGCCGGCAGCGCGCCTCGCGACTGAGGACTGGGGAGTGCACGGCAACCATCCATCCCGCGCCTCGGGTCGCCTCGGGTCGCATCGGGTCGCATCGAGTCGCCTCGAGTCCTTCGAGTCGAGCCTCGTCCTCCGGCTGGTTCTCCTTTCACAGCGCGGCGGAGAGTTTCTCGGCCGCGGGGTCTCCTCCGTCGTTAGCGAGAAGCGCCCCGAGCTCGGCTCGAGGGCGGGTCGTCTGTCAAAAGCAGAGCGCGCCGAGAGCTCCTGTTGCAAACAGCGGCGCCCCGGCGAGGCTGAGAGCTCTGAGAGGCGCGGCATTCAGCGAGCAGAGCGGCGCCGGGAGCGAGGCTGCGGAACAATGTGACCGTCGGGAGAGACGGCTGGGTCGACTCGAGTCAGCACCGGGCGAGTCATCACCAGGCGTCTGCCGCCGGTCCGCGCCGCACGCACTCTCGAGAAGAGAGCTGCGCAGGCCGCAACATCACCTTACGGAGAGACCAGCGAAGAAGCTGGAGAGGAGTGGTGACAGACGAACGCCGGCAGCAGCAGTCTGCCACGGCAGACACGGCGCAGTAGATACAGACATGGCGCGGTAAATACGGCGCGGCAGGCATGGCGCAAGGTCAATGTCGCTAGGGCTGGCTGGCGTCACCTGCAGGGCAGGGGTGACGCCAGCCGGGCAGCTCGTGACTCGTCCCGGCACGCTCCCAAGTCAGACGTCTGACTGGCACGGACACTTTCCTTGTTTATGTGCTTTTTGTGCACGCTCGAAGCCGGCGGAGTTGGTGTTTGGCTAGACAGCTATCGACGAGGCTATACGAGAACGAGGCTAGCTATCGACGATTTGAGTTAACACTTATACAGTTCAGGAGTATGGGAAATCAGCAAAAAAACACTGAATAAACAGCCGCGTAGTCAATACTGAAAATATATTGACTTGGGGAGAAGGTGAGACAGTATCTCCTCAGTTGAGTAGCTTGGTTGAGTGGAAAGCTCCAAAAGCCTCCGACCCCCCCAAATATAAGCCAGTAGCCTCCTTACGAGTTTCCGGCAATTTTGGCACGTGGCCTAACGTCCCAGCATTGGCGGCACCACCTGCCATCGTCAGACGGTTCTTCGTTCTAGGTAAGCCAGTGCTCCAGACATCTGCCGATGACGCGTCTCCGCCTCCTCAGTCATCCCTCCGGGGTCCAATCTTACCAAGTGCCGTGATCGCACCCAATCTTACCAATGTCGTAGTAACTAGTACGGCATATTGGTGCGCTGGCCTGCAAAACTATCGCAACCCGGGATCGAACCGGGTGCACGCCGATCTTCAGTCTAGCGTTCTCCCCACTGATATATTTCGACAATGTGAGTGAACAAACCAAACGTCGTAGTTCCCTAAGTACGGCATTCTGAAAACTCCACTCACGGCATGCCGTACTGGCGCATTCACGGCATTTGGTAAGACTGGGCCCGGGGGAGTCTGCCGCTCGGCCGTGGCGGCTCATGCTGGTAGGTAGGGAGCGGGGGAGGGGAGGGGAGGGGAGGGGAGAGGGCTGCCGCAGCCAGAGTAGTGATATAATGCCGCAGCCTGCGGCCCACACCCATTGGCAGAGCCCTGAGGCAGTGCCGATGGCGGCCAACGCAGAAGCACGCAGATCCACTCGCAACACAGAGTTTCTCGGGAATACTGAGATGCTATTTATCAATGAAAATTGTCTGATTAGTACAGAAAAGATGGTCGCCAACGGTCGCCATGCCTGCCTCGCGCCCAGCCAATTTGTCAGTATGTTTAACTTCGCGATCCTTGTGAAACTAGGGGCTTTCTTCTTTTCCAGAAAATAAACATCCACTGTGTTGAACTTCGCGATGCTTGTGAATCTTAGAGTTTGTCTATCTCTCCAGAAAATAAAAATAAATATAATTAGCATGATTACAATTGCACGCCAACATTACAGCAAAAGTTTAACCTTACAACCCTACTTACATCTTTCGGAGATTAATGCAAAATAAATTATGCACGTCCGACGGGATGACAAGTACCACTTAGCCAAATGAGATCCTCCGTCGATTCTGCACGAACTGCAACCGTAGCGCACAACCGGCAGCACCCAGGAGATAGCACCGCATCCCGTCCCGTGCCGTGCCGTGCCGTGCCGTGCCGTCCCGTCCCGTGCCGTGCCGTGCCGTGCCGTGCCGTGCCGTGCCGTACCGTGCCGTCTCCCACCCCGCAGTGTTGGCCGGTCCGACCCGCCGCGACCTAATTCAGCCTCGGGCGCCGGCCGCTCGCCGTCTGTCATCGGCCCATTCAGCCGCCGTCCGCCGGCCGATAGCGGACATGATGTATATTGAGAACGCTGAGCGGCCGAATAAAGACGATCAGACAGGTGGTGACAAACTCGGCTCGCGTTTATTCGTCGCCTTTTGTAATGGTGTGCGCTACAATTATAGCGAGATGCCACATCGTGACCAGACAGGTGAATTTGTGAATACCATCGCACAAAAGCCGACCCATGGCGAGTAAAACTACAGCTGAGCAGTGTTCCAGACAGAACTGGGAAATGTCAAGTTCTTGACGTCGATCAGCGCCCATAACGCCGGTCACGAAGTCTCAAGGCGTGCCTCCGTCAGCCCCCCCCCCTCCCCTGCCGCTGCTCAATGGCCCACCTGACCCGCCGCAACTCCGCCCAAGCCATGACCTTGATGGCTGCCGGTCAGCGACCTCCGGGGCGGCGCCGAGTGACGTCACGACCCGGCGTGATGACCAGTGGCGTGACGGGCCGCGCCCTGTGACGTCACGGGGTGCCTAGCCCGGCCGGTCCTGTCGGATCCGGCTCGGCATGCGTAGGAGGCGGCGCCGATCTCTGGCGCGATCACGGCTCCTAGAGCCCTCCTGATGATGATACGGAGCCCTCCTGATGATGATGATGGCTGATGCCACGAGTGTGGTATGATGATATGAAATCAGACCGCTCACGACAGCCGATAGGTCAGGATTGGGATCAGATGTGGTTCAGATGTAGTCCAGATGTGGTCCAGGTGTCAGCCTGGAGCGTCAGTCACGACTCAGGGGCGCAGCCAGGATTTTGCGACGGGGGGGGGGGGGGGGCTAACCGAAGTGGGCCCATTAGCATTGGCTGATGTCCCCCCCCCCAAACAAAACAAAAAAAAATGTTGAGTTCCACTCCATTTGAGACCACTCCCACTGGTTCTGAGGCTAAATTGGGTTTTATCAGGTCTGAAATGGGCCCTTTCTGAGTCCACGATGGGCACCTTTCAGACCCGAGATGGGCCCCTCTGAGACGCGACGGGGGTGCTTTAGTCCCCTGGCTGCGCCCCTGTGCCACGTGAAGGGTCATCTGGCACATATTTTCGTTACAGGGTGGCGAAGTTTGGCGAAGTTTGGCGAAGTTTGGCGAAGTTTGGCGAAGTTTGGCGAAGTTTGGCTTTACCGTCCCTCGCTTAGGTCTGGTGGAGCACGCTATTATATATTGATACGCCAGTGACTTCAACATCAATACATCAATACATGCATCGATGAGCGATCTACAGTACGATGTAACGGTTCCAACGTTGTTCTTTAGTCTTGGTTCCAACTATCTGCACGGCACCTCTTCCAACGGTGCGTCGCGTAGCTGCGCATACAGCAGCACTTGCCCTGATTAAACCGGCGCGGCCGGCGCCTGGATATCGCCTGGTGTTTGCATCCACGTGGAAAATAAAGCCAAATATAGCCACGTGAGCAGAGGATTTAAGATATTATGCAATAGACAATCTGTGGAAGACTACGTCCATTTCACACCCAACGCGATGTGCATACAGCTCCATGCTTCCGGATTATCTGAATCTTATTAGAATGATGCGGTTGCATCACATCATTGGCGCTTCGACATAAATCATAGGATTGTCACATCGCCATGGGTGGAATTTCCTTTCGAGTTGATTGAGCCATTACAACAACTTTATGTTTGACCCGCCAACTTTTGTCCGATTTGACAACATTCCAACATTAAGAGGCATTTTTCCAACAGGAAACCCACCAATGTGACATTTCGCCAAGCCATTTTTGAAAAGCTGCATTCGTTCAAACCACTGTTGGCATTTGTCCACAGACAACACACGACCCGGGCTGTGCAGTGTGCAATGCCAGCTCAGTTGCCCGCTCATCAATCACATCAGCGCAGAGTGGCTTATGAAAGGTTCCAAGCCAGCATAGGCTGGCCGCCGTCAACTCACAGCTGGAGCATAGTCTCGCCGGGCTCTGTAACGCTATCCAGGTCAGTTAGATAGGTCATGCCATCGACGAAGACACTGCTACCCGCCCAGTGACGGAGGC
>JAXIVJ010011642.1:17500-42957 GCA_036785665.1 Chirona hameri | reverse complement strand
CCTCCGCCCGTGCCAGACTGAGCCTCTCTGGGCCGGCTGCTGAGGTCAGACCTCCTCACGTGCCAGACTGAGCCTCACTGGGATGACGGCTGAGGCCAGACTGAGCCTCTCTGGGATGGCTGCTGAGGTCAGACCTCTTCCCGTGCCAGACTGGGCCTCTCTGGGACGGCTGCTGAGGCCAGACCTCCTCCCGTGCCAGACTGAGCGTCTCTGGGCCGGCTGCTGATGCCAGACCTCCTCCCGTGCCAGACTGAGCCTCTCTGGGCCGGCTGCTGATACCAGACCTCCTCCCGTGCCAGCCTGAGCCTCTCTGGGCCGGCTGCTGAGGTCAGACCTCCTCCCGTGCCAGACTGAGCCTCTCTGGGATGACTGCTGAGGCCAGACCTCCTCCCGTGCCAGACTGAGCCTCTCTGGGCCGGCTGCTGATGCCAGACCTCCTCCCGTGCCAGACTGAGCCTCTCTGGGCCGGCTGCTGAAGTCAGGCCTCCTCCCGTGCCAGACTGAGCCTATCTGGGCCGGCTGCTGATGCCAGACCTCCTCCTGTGCCAGACTGAGCCTCAATGGGATGACGGCTGAGGCCAGACTGAGCCTCTCTGGGCCGGCTGCTGAGGCCAGACCTCCTCCCGTGCCAGACTGAGCGTCTCTGGGCCGGCTGCTGATGCAAGACCTCCTACCGTGCTAGACTGAGCCTCTCTGGGCCGGCTGCTGATACCAGACCTCCTCCCGTGCCAGCCTGAGCCTCTCTGGGCCGGCTGCTGAGATCAGACCTCCTCCCGTGCCAGACTGAGCCGCTCTGGGATGACTGATGAGGCCAGACTGAGCCTCTCTGGAATGGCTGCTGAGGCCAGACTGAGCCTCTCTGGGCCGGCTGCTGAGGTCAGACCTCCTCCCGTGCCAGACTGAGCCTCTCTGGGCCGGCTGCTGAGGTCAGACCTCCTCCCGTGCCAGACTGAGCCGCTCTGGGATGACTGCTGAGGCCAGACTGAGCCTCTCTGGAATGGCTGCTGAGGCTAGACTGAGCCGCTCTGGGCCGACTGCTGAGATGAGACCTCCTCCCGTGCCAGACTGAGCCTCTCTGGGATGGCTGCTGAGGTCAGACCTCCTCCCGTGCCAGCCTGAGCCTCTCTGGCCGGTTGCTGAGGCCAGACTGAGCCTCTCTGGAATGGCTGCTGAGGCCAGACTGAGCCGCTCTGGGCCGACTGCTGAGGTGAGACCTCCTCCCGTGCCAGACTGAGCCGCTCTGGGATGACTGCTGAGGCCAGACTGAGCCGCTCTGGGATGACTGCTGAGGCCAGACTGAGCCTCTCTGGGCCGGCTGCTGAGGTCAGACCTCCTCCCGTGCCAGACTGAGCCTTTCTGGGCCGGCTGCTGAGCCCAGCTCCCGTTCCAGATTGAGCCTCTCTGGGCCGGCAGCTGAGGTCAGATCTCCGCCCGTGCCAGACTGGGCCTCTCTGGGCCGGCTGCTGAGGTCAGACCTCCTCCCGTGCCAGACTGAGCCTCTCTGGGCCGGCTGCTGAGCCCAACTCCCGTTCCAGACTGAGCCTCTCTGGGCCGGCTGCTGATGCCAGACCTCCTCCCGTACCAGACTGAGCCTCTCTGGGCCGGCTGCTGAGGCCAGACCTCCTCCCGTGCCAGACTGAGCCTCTCTGGGACGGCTTCTGAGGCCAGACCTCTTCCCGTGCCAGACTGAGCCTCTCTGGGACGGCTTCTGAGGCCAGACCTCCTCCCGTGCCAGACTGAGCCTCTCTGGGACGGCTTCTGAGGCCAGACCTCTTCCCGTGCCAGACTGAGCCTCTCTGGGACGGCTTCTGAGGCCAGACCTCTTCCCGTGCCAGACTGAGCCTGTCTGGGATGACTGCTGAGGCCAGACTGAGCCTCTCTGGGCCGGCTGCTGAGGTCAGACCTCCTCCCGTGCCAGACTGAGCCTCTCTGTGATGACTGCTGAGGCCAGACTGAGCCTATCTGGGCCGGCTGCTGAGGTCAGACCTCCTCCCGTGCCAGACTGAGCCTGTCTGGGATGACTGCTGAGGCCAGACTGAGCCTCTCTGGGCCGGCTGCTGAGGTCAGACCTCCTCCCGTGCCAGACTGAGCCTCTCTGGGATGGCTGCTGAGGCCAGACCCCCTCCCGTTCCAGCCTGAGCCTCTCTGGGCCAGTTGTTGGTCAGACCTCCTCCCGTGCCAACTGAGCCTCCTCCCGTGCGTGGTACACGCTGGTATCTGGTGTGTCAATGGCGTCTAAAACGCATTACGTTATCGGCTCGATCACCGCGGTTGGACCAACCTCAAGGAACAAACAAAGTGGCGGGACGGACGATATCCTATGAGACACTTCGTTGCTTGCGCTGGCGCTATAGACGTACCAGCAAACATGATGAGGTATCGCTAAATAGTGGCTTAGAGTCAATGGGTCTGTTTCCGTGGCGCCTCCAACTGCCTCTAACCTCCTCTAACTTCCTCCAAGCTCCTCCAGTAGTTACCGTGGCTGCTCCAATCGGCTCCAAGCTCCTCAAGCTCGCCCGAAACCTCTTCCAAACACCTCCAACTTGCTCCCGAAATCGACATGGAGACAACCGGAGGAGCTTTGGAGGAGTACGTGTATGGCGCGGCTGATACATAACAGATGCCCAACATTTAACGCAAACAGCTGATCCTTCCCCAAACGCCTCCGATCGTTCCCGTGGCGGCTCCTGCACGGCTGCTCTGGGCTGCTTCAAGTTGCTCCAAACTCCTCCCTGGAGGCGCCACGGGAACAGACCTAAAATAGATGCATACGGTATGAAGTGTCGATGGTCAGTCAATTGAGGACTCTGTTTCGTACCTGTTTTCCGCGCTGGGAGAGGATGTGTCGGAAGTGCTCGATGACCTGGGAGTACATGATCACCTCGCGCTCGTACAGGCCCATGTCGCGCACCATCTGCGCAAAGTTGCCACCTGTTGTAACAGACAGGGGGAGGGGGTATCCGGAGTGAAATCCCAACACTGGCAAACCGGGCGTGTTCGATGGCATCGCACCAACACAATTACTCACGGGTACCTTCGAGTCGTGTGCCTCCCTGCTGCGTTATTCGACAGAGCCGCCGCCCAGTGAACAAATGACTCAGACTACCTACTACCTACCTACCAGGGACTCTACCTACCTTACAGACATGCTGCACTCTGCAGTATGTTACAAGGTAGGTAATGGGTATAGTCCGTACTTCCGGTACAACTGGAGACTGCTTTTCTCTGAGAAGAAACCGAGGAGGGCTGCTGTCTCGGGCATGCCACTATAGGGACTCAAGGAAGGATTGTCGCTAGTGACCCAAGGAAGGATTGTCGCTAGTGACCCAGGAAGGATCTATTCGCAAAGCGATACCAACCCACTTCTGATGGCAATGATCTCCCAGCATATCTTGAAGGATTGCTGCGCGGCCCCGTTACCAAACGCTGAAAAAGCATACTTCGGAAGGGACTAACTCCATAGGTACGTCCCGAAGCATGGTTTTTGTGGCACGTTGTTACAAGTGTTTCGGTTGACTGTGGAAGAGGACAGTATGTGTTGGTGTTGGTTGTTTCCTATGGCAGATTATTCGTGGAAAATAAAGTTGGGCGCTGGGTTCGGCGGAGACAGACCAAAAGAGGGTCACCTCCTTGGACAAACAGCATTACCCTCCAGTTATGCCCCCGGGCTTTCCAATAGCCCTTGAAGACGAGCGTCGCTTTATGTGTTGAATAAGCCACCATTTCTGTCAGTGTAAGTACTCACTGGCAAGCTTCACGACGAACACCGCCACTTCTTCTTTTCCACTCTGTTCATCCTGATACGCAACGTCTAGGACTTTCCTCACTGTCGTGTAACCTTCGCCGAGGCTTGCGATCGGTTGGTACTTGTAGCTTTTCATGACGAATCGGGCGTCAGCTGGCAGGAAGCGTTTCAGGAACATGTGCGCGAGCTCGTCAGTGATTCCGTGCTGCTGAGGCCTGTCGTCGGCGCTGGGCGGCGCCTCCGGGACGGGCGTCTCGACGGCGGCGGGGCCGTCCTTCGTGGCCGCCGCCTCGTCAGCGGCGTCCTGCATGGGCGGCGCCGGCTCCGCTTCAGCTGCTGCGTCCATGGCGGCTGTCGTCGCGACACGGGCGGCTGTCGTTGCGACACGGGCGGCTGTCGTCGCGACACTGGCCCGCTGTGCGTTAGGGACAGCACCGTCACCGGCCACCAATTGCCAGTCACTGCTCTCAAGGGCACGGCCAGGGCAATAACAATGGCTCAGCAACGCTGAGCACGCTAGCCGCCTCCCCCCCGCCGCCGCCGCCGCCGTGGCCGCCGTGGCCGCTTGGGTGATTGTGTGACGATAGGGAAGGGCAGAGAGTAGGCTCAAGGTGACGCAGTGGCGCACCCAGGCAGCACTCGGGGGAGAGGACTCGGCGGCGGTGTGGAGGCCGACATGCGCCGAGTCATGCCGGGAGTTGTCCGCGGCTGCTGGGTGTACTGATTGACGGTGATAGGCGAGCAGTCAGAACTACGCTGAATGCACACATCCTGATTAAGGCCGGCGGCCGGATGCTGCGTGGCCGGCTGCGCCTAGTGGCAGCGGCGCTGGCGCCACGTCCGCTGCACCAAACTAGGGCGAAACATGCTTCATTCACACTGGCGGATCCAGCCTCTCTCCGTGGGGGGAGGGGGGAGGGGACATCTTTTTGTGGCAAAAGGGACCCCCATTGTTTTCCCTCCGCGGATTTGGGCCGGTCACCTTATTTGGATATTCGTGCTTAAGAAATTCACTTTTCAAATTCACAAAAATATATTTTGTGGATTTTTCCCCGAAAAAAAACAGTTTTATTTTATTTGGGGGGTCAAAAACACACTATTTCGAAAATACGAGATAGTCATTTTGAAGAGAATGTCATTTCCTTTCTTTTGAAGTTTTTTTTCTCTCTCTTCAATTTGCTTCAAAACTCTATTTTCTACGATTGTTAAAACATTTATTGTTTTTCCACCAAAAATGGCATGACATGACGTCATTAAAACGTCATTATCTCCCAAAATTCTACGTACATTTCCTTGAAATTTGGTGAGAAAATGTAGAATTGATGCTGCATAAGGTACTGAAAGTTTGACGATGATATCTATTATAGTTTTCAAGTTATTGAGAAAATCCGGGAGGGAGCAGATTCTGCCCCCAGCTGGGCGCGGGTTAACCCTATTCCCCAGAATTATGTTAAAGGGAGATAATGACCTTTTTCCACAAAAAAATGGAGTTAGCACCTGAAATCGATAGACGAGACCAAAATATATTGTAAATTCATCACATTTTGCATATAACAATTCCTACCGCGAGATATTTCAATTCATAGTTGATAAGCGCTCCACGCTTATAATCAGCAAGCACTCGGTAACGTATTCAGTAAATTAGCCTCCCTACGCATTGTTATTTATCATGAAGGTATGCAATATGTTTCCTGCATTCTATCTTTCGCGAATATGTGCCAAACTTTTATGAACAATCAACAATCATTTTAAAAAAGTGCATTGAAATCGGCAGTTTAGGTAGGCCCCGATGGCAACCTATTTAGTGTCGGCGATTTGTTTATAAGTGCCCATTCAACAACGTTGAACAGATTGACACAAAAGCGCCAGATGTTGCGCTTTCCAATAGTGTAGGGAAAATACCGATCATAAATTTTCCCAAACTTCCAACTTTGAATTAGGGAATAATTGTATTTAATTCTTAAATTTAGATCACATCATTTTAATACCATAACGGTAGCCAAAGAAAGTGTTGCTAACAAAATCAAAAGGTCATTATCTCCCTTTAAAGGGAGTGTGCCTACTGTTTTGGAATGTCAAAAATATTTTTCATATAGTAAGTAGCTATTGGTTTGCTTGTTGTACATGATTAAATTCACATCTGGAGCCCCTTTAGTTGAATTTTTGCTTATATTGTTTTTTTCTTTCTTATTTTTTGTTTCGATATCTATAAACGATTGCCACCATGGTGATGTTATGTAAAACGGCGCACATAAGACAATACGATTACGGTCACATCATGCAAGATAGAAAGACAAGTTTTGCACAGCACGTTCTTGCCACTGTAAACATTATTATGTGCAAGTTTCGTAGCTCTAAATTTATATCTTCTTTAAAAAATGGCCATCGGCCATCATTGAAACGGCCATCATCCAAAAACATGATGGCCGTCCAGTTTCTGTTCGGCTGCTGCTATCAGCGTGCACGAGCTGTTTTGTTGAATTGCTATTGGCCGGCGCTAAAAATACGCTAGCAGTTTAATCGATAGTTGCAGTGCTTTTAGTCTGCTTCTAGTAGAGAAGCCCTCTGGAGTCTACCCGATAACTGTTTGCTCCCAGCAAGTTCCTGGAGTCTTTGGAATATCTCAACAACAAGGCCGAATCTGGAGAAACTAAGTCATGGGTCAATTCAGAAAATTATGTTCTATATACCAGTGTCAATAACCCCAAATAAGCGATGTGAGTAGACACACTCCCTTTAACCTGCGAGGGGCATATTCTGCCCCCCCCCCCAGAGATCTCGAGAACCGTTTGGTCGATTTTGATGGGGAAAACGCCATTCGATTCGTCATGACAAGATCTCTCTTTTTGGGTCCCGAAATTTTTGTTTTGTTCAAAAATGGGGGGCCAGGGGACAACAAATCCGAAAATTTTGGGTGTTTTTTGAAAGGTCATTGCGGGCATGTGGCTCGACCGATTTGCATGCCCCAAACGTTTTTGAGCTTCAAATGTACTGGTCTTTAATATATCATAAGATAAAACAAAATACAAAATCATAGGCGTATTCAGGGAATGTAAAATGGGGGGATTTTCTGAAAAAAATGTTGTTCGTGATTGTTTGGGATGACATGAATGTCACATGTGGGCATTATATGCTGTAATTGGTTACATTTGATATATTACGCATAGGCTTATCTAGGATAAAAAAAACATGGGGCACATTGCGCGTAACGCTTTTATCATCTTACTAATTTGAAGTTGGACCTAATTTGAGGGTGGGTATCGCCTCCCATTTTGTTTTATCCTGAGTGCGCCTCTGCCCCCAAAACATGTACAATCCTAGTATCTATGATGCATATTGCATTGAAATTGTTTCTGACGCTTTGATTGCACTGCAAACCACGAAGGAAGTCTGCGCCGAAAAACCGCATTCGTAACACCCTCCCCAAAACAGGAGCCTGGAACCGCCTCTGCTGGACCGATTTTTTTCAAAAATTTTACACAACACGCGCCATTTAATTTTGGGAAAAGTCACAAAGTTTCATGACCTAACGGTTTAGAAGCGGCAAGTAAAAAACCACCGGGGGGCAGAATCTGCCCCCGCAGGGAATAGGGTATGTGTCACCGGGGCTGCTTGAATTGCATTCGGTGCGCTGTTTTGTCTATCATTGAAAGAAAGGGATGCATACAAACTTCAAATTCAATCACTCGAGAGAAAAACTTCCGTTTTCATGAAGTTTTATCCTAAGATCATTGTTTTTCACGTTCAGTGCAGGGAACGCGCGGTGGGGGGGGGGGGGCATACTTAGATTTAATGACCCTTCCAGATTCCTGGGGGGGGGGGCATTTGCCCCTGATGCCCCTGGATTGGCCAGTTCCTGCAATTACCACCAAGGAGAGCCTCTGCCAGACACTTAATGGAATTCATTTTCCCATTTTCCAAATTTGTATAAGTAATTGCGAAAGGTGTGTCCTGCCGCGAAGCGGTGCGACATTTTCCGGGTTTTGACTGTGGATAGTTGGATTTTGACTGCTGAAAAAACAATTTTTACGATTTTACGATAAATAAATTGGGAACGCGCGGGGGGACATACTTGTATTGAATGCCCCCCCCCCCCCCCCCCCCCCTCAGCTTCCTGTGTGTGTGTGGGGTGGTGGGGACATTTGCCCCTGTTGCCCCCCCCCCCCCGCCTGGATCCGCCAGTGTGTATTCATAGTTATTAATTAACTCACACGAGTTTGGTGGTAAAATCAGCAACATAGCTAGCAATAGTAAAATCGACTTTTAACACTGCGGAAGCGAAGGGATAAAGAGCTGGACGACTGCGACCAATATGTTTAGCATGTTTTTATGCGATCTAGTTTATGGGACAGGGGTGTCCAAAATATTGTCACAAATATTTTTGCATCCCAGTGGATCTGTGGCATTTTTGAATTGGATCTAAGAACTCAGTGTATCCGTGACCAGGGCAGGCACGTAGCCAGGATTTCGTCCAAAGGCGGGGGGGGGGGGAATGGCGCCTCGAAAGGGCCCCCTTCCCGAGCGTTGAAAGGGCCCCCTTCCGAAGCGTTGAAAGGGCCAAACAAAACTGATGAAAGGCACGTTACAAGGATTGAGAATGCAGTATGACAGGTATGACATGGACCATATCAACTTTTAGGAGCTGGAGTTAGCAAACTGCCATATCAACTTTGGAACCAGCGACACCAATTTGGAATCAGCTATAGCAACTTCAAATATTTTTAGGCTCAAGACCTGGAACTCTTGTAGCGGAGTACATGTTCTAAGAATGTTTCCAATGCACCAGACCTCACTTCCTCAACAAAGCATTTCTGAGCCAGTGGCGGCAGTCGTCCCTCTCTCCCCGCATCCAACCCAGACAAGCAAAATGCCGGGTGGTCGGCATCACAGCCATCGCCAGAACGGCTGTGTCAGCGACCGGCGACGGCAAAGCAGCGCCAGGCCGGAGGGGCGCCGTCACTGGCCGGAGGGGCGCCGTCACTGGCCGGAGGGGCGTCCTCACTGCAGCCGGAGGGGCGCCGTCACCTGGCCATGGGGTGGCACATGGCTAGGTAGGGGCATCTGACCTGAGGGCGGTGCCCCGCCAGAACGTGGTACGTGACCTGAGGACGGGACCTAGCCTGAGGGCGGCACCTGGCTTGAGAGCGGCACCTGGCTTGAAGGTGGCACCTGACCAGGGGGCGGCATCTGGCCTGAGGGCGGCACCTGGCCTGAAGGCAGCACATGACCTGAGGGCGGCACATCACCTGAAGGAGGCACCTGGCCAGGGGTGGCACCTAGCCTGAGGGCGGCTCCTGGTCCGAGTGCAGCAAATGGCATATATCAAACCCCGTAAGCATGTCTATTTCCGCGCCTTCGGCGCGGAAATTAGTCTGCTTACGAGGCCCTTCCGCACCTTCGACGCAGAGGGGGGGGGGGGGGGGGGTGGCGGCCGCCACCCCACCCCCCACCGCCCCCACCCCTGTATCCACCCGCAGCGGGGGTGGCGCTGCCCCCCGCCGCCCCCCCCCCCCCCCACCAGTATCCGCCCCTGGGGCAGGGTACCCAAAATGATCTCCAATTAAAAATCATGGGGGTAAAATGACCCTTTTCCCCCAGGATTTTCGACTGGGGGGGGGGGGGCATTTTGGGTACCCTGTCCTCCGCAATCCGCCACCCATGCCTTGACCTGAACTTGATAACAACTTCACTTAACCCTATTTGTAACAGGCTCCTGGCTACCCCTATTTGTAACAGGGGGGGGGGGCGGATTCCGCCCCCCCCCCCCCGGAGATCTCGAGATCTACCCGTCCGATTTTCAAAAATGAAACGGTGTTTGGTTCCCCTCAACACGATCTACATTTCTAAATAATAAACAAAATATAAATTTGGGATAGGGGGGCAACAGGGGGGCAAAAACTACAAATTGTAGTGGTATTTTTGATCCAACATAGCTTTCATGTTTATCGACCGATTTTAACACAACCAATAGGAATCGATAGAAATTGAATTGGAAATTGATATATGACGGTGACGTTTTAAAATTCAAAAATCATAGGCGTGTGCAGGTCACTAAATATGGGGGTGAAGTATATGCGTAATAAAACCATTTTTTGATGTTGTTTTTGATAAATGAAATGGTATGTGATTGAGACATTAGACAAAACAGTTATACATAATATTTTTTGCCATAGGCGGTACCAGGTTAGTGAAAAGGGGGGTAAAATTGGGGAAAAATATTAACCGCAGACAAGTTGCTACCCAGCACTATAAATATGTTACTGATCGTAGATAGTTCCTTTTTGCATGTTGTACTTCATCATAGGCGTATCCAGGATCCAAACTGGGGCGGCGCAATACCTTTTGATAAGTATATTATCCGCTATTATGATACTAACTAGTCAACACTGACTATTTCACTTACAACTTCAATTAACATTGCTTACCCCCCCTTTACCCTACCTGGACTCGCTTATTATCTTATAATCGTTCGTAGAGTAGCCTGTGGTGCGTGTTTCATCCGAAAACTGCAGTATGTTATGTAATTGTACGCCCATGCCTCTTAGTTCCCTTGCAATAATATGACCCCCTTTCTTCCATTCCTGAGCGCGCCTCTGCAAAAAATGGTTTTATTCCCTTTTCTGGCCTCATATGTGCATATATCATTATAAGCTAAACGTCTATTGCGCCGTTATCGCTGGCATATCGTCATCCCCATGCCAGTCACCCCCCTTTTCATGTTCCTGAACACGCCCCTGAAATTCTATATGTAATAAATTATGCAAGTAATGGAAGCAGAAGCTATCTTTTACATCTTGATAGCTATAAATGCCCCTTACATTGCTCTATTGGCTTCCCGCCAAGCATTGAATACTTCCTGGAACCCCCCCCCCCCTTTTCAAGCCCCTGAAACCGCCTCTGCCATGCAATTTTTATGATATTTCATTAACATCAACTAATTTGTACCTGTTGCAATCACCGTAAACCGATGTAACTCCTTCATACTTGAGGCAGTTATGAAGAAACCGTGGAAGATCGCAATTCCGTATTATCGCCAAATGTCGCCTCCGAACCCACCCAAAACTGTGCCCTGGAACCGCCTCTGTTCAGGTTAAGAACTCAAAATTTTGACTCCAAATGCGGAGTTCAATTCTATGAAAAGTCCCAAAATTTCATGGGCCTGCTCCCAGCCGTTCTGGAGATATCTGGGAAAAACATGAGGGGGGTGGAATCCGCCGCCCTCCCCCTGTTACAAATAGGGTTAAGTAAGAATGTATCAGTACTCAGTAATTTATCGGCTCTTACATGAGGTCGGGTGGTAACATGACTATCACTATCGAATTCTACGAAGATTCAGGATGGGATAATTCATAAAATAATCCATAATCCATAAAACATGCATCGTGTGACTCTCGTAGATCTTTAGCGCATATTGACCTTTTGTGACCTGACCTTGACATTGACTTTCGCTTGCAGTCTCAATTTTTCTTAAAGGGAATGTTTCACCTTTGTATTGGTTTTGAACTGAGATAGCCATTATCTTTGGCCGTTATTGAAATGTGGAAAATACTAGGTAATTTTCCAAAAACTTAGCCGTTTTTAAGCAATTTAATTCCCATTTGCAAAATGGGGTCTAGGCTAGTGCCGCCGCTGATTGGCTGACCACCATTTTGTCACCACTTTCGTCACCACTTTGTCAGCCAATCAGCGGCGGTCTATAGTTCAATAATGACGTCATCATCCCAAATGTAAAACCTTAATTTGTATAAAGTTAAGTAACTTTTCGAGATAAAAATATCACTATCGTTTTCAGCAGCACTTACTTCATATTTTCGACTACAACCAGCGTATATTTGACAACTTTCAGAAAGGAGAAACATTCCCTTTAAAGGAAACAGTTCACCTTCAACATTAGTTTTAAACTGAGAGCAGTTTTGTAGCCCGTGTTGGGAAACCTCTATCTGCAAGTTTTCTTAACTGAAAAGACTTTCCAGCCGAAGATATTTGATTTTTTGGCGAAGGAATGCGGTGCTGGCGAGATAAAAAAAAATGTTGTACTGGTTCTAGCCCGGGCAGAGGCTATACCATCAGCCAATCAGCTTGCAGCTGGTGCTAGCAAGCGAACGCCGGCCGCCGGTTTTCACATCTCCAATGCGAGTCTATCCTTACGCGACTACTTTCGAATCTGATTGGCTGAACCATTTTTTTACATTCGCGTGACGTCAGGACTCTGACTCAGCGAGTATGCATATAGTTTTGATAAACAATACAAATTTACGACCTTATGTCCTGAATCGGCGCGATATAAGGCCATTTTTGACAATATATTTTTTTTAAATTAAAAATACAATAAAATCGTGTTTGGTAAACAAATTCCCAGGTGAACTATTTCCTTTAAGCGGGATATATATTATACCTTGAAACCTTCTAGAGCACTTTTGGGCAATGATCGCATTCGAAGGCTTACGATGGAAAATATAGCCCATAAACTCATGTAGGTACGTCGATTTTGACCTTTGACCTTACCGTGACCTGACATCAATTGCACACTTGTCACTTGGTGATGCTTTTATAGACCTATGGCTTTCTTAACCCGCGGCGTGCTGGGGTGGGGCGTTTGGACGCCCCCTAAGGGTTTTTCGGAGTTAGCGGGAAAACGGTAGCACGCATCTTGTCGATTTTGTATTTGGCACAGATGTATTTGGCACAGATGTTTGGGCGCCAATTACGTTCATGGTGTGATTTTTTTTTGGGGGGGGATCTTATCAGGTCAGGTAACCAGGGGCCAGATTTCCATCCTGACTTACGAATGATTTTCTTCGAAGTCGTTCATTTGGGATTACCATCTCACTACTTACGAAAATTACGAACTCTGCCGACAATCTACAAATTTTGGGATTCCCATCTCTTTCATATATTTATAAGGGGACTAAAAGCCAATAGCTGCAAGCTATTTCCTATAGGGAAGAGCAAGTTTCGGTCGCGAGTCAACTGCAGAATTTCGGCGACCTTACTCGAGAGATGGTAATACCGATTTAAGAGAATTGTTACGAAAAATTAACTTAGGAATCTTCATAAGAATTTAATAGATGGGAATCCGGCCCCAGGTCAGATCAGTGGCGGATCCAGGTCACGGGGGTCATGCCCCCCCCCCCCCCTAGGCCATGGGGGCACCAGTGAGCTGTGGGGGCACCACCGCGCCGTGGGGGCACCACCGGGCCGTGGGGGCACCACCGCGCTTTGGGGCACCACAGCGCCGGGGCACCACCAAAACAAAGCAAACAAATCCGCACTGCTACGCGCCGGAAATCATTCAGTGTTCTTTGAACCACCAAGGGCACCACCGCGCCAGTGTACCAGGGACACCAACGCGTCGGTGAACCAAGGCACCACCAGGGCACCACGATGTGCCAGGGGCACCATCGTGACGGTAGGCGGCACTGTGGGGCGATGGGAGATACCGGGGCACTGTGCCTCCTTGAATCCAGGAGGGAAAACAATGGTCTGGTGCCGCCATGAAATCACAAGCATTGGTCGCTGAAGAAGAAAAATATCGCAAAATGATGCTAAATTAAATGTTCCTTAATGTCTCCCTAAAATTTACTGCTCGTAAAAAACGGCTTCCAAATGGGGTCACACCTGGTCACGAACCTCGACTTCCTTCTTGGTCAATTCTTCATCAGCCGTCTTGGGCCGCCCTTGACTGTACAAATAATATATTTTAGCACCATCCGCGGCACTTTAAATGATAGAAAGGGTACGACTGATATTGAAAATACCTATAGCCAACGTTGTCAACAACAAACAAATGCTGAAATAGGGGTACCCTCGAAATATAGTGGACCAAATTGCTGGATCCGCCCCTGGATCAGATCATGTGTACTATTGGTTCCAAAATAAGCGTCCCGCTGGGTTAGACGACAGTCTGTAGTGAATACCTGCAATCTGCATTCTCAACATTCCCGGCCGGTCTGGGAGGTAGGTTGTCCGACACACTCTAGTGCACGGCGGGACAGCCTATACAGCTTGGCTACACTGACGGAATATGCGTTGTTGAAATTATGGGCAGACTGCACTGTTGGTCGGGCCTTTCGACTGCATCTGCCCGCCAGCTCGGAAATACCGGTAAAACTGGCTACACAGAGGGTAGTCAGTAGGGCGGCCATTCAGCGACATGAAGGTGGCCTGAGGCAAACTTCCACTAGCTAAGGGCGGATCCAGTGGCGGATGTAGGTTTTGAGTTGGGGGGGGGGGGGGCAAACAAATTCGCTCCGTTTCGTCAGCGAGAAGTTGTTGACTGGGGGGGGGGGGGGGGGTGGTGTCGGGTTGTGCAGCGCAGAGTCATTGAGCGGGGGGGGGCGTCTGGTCGTCAGCACCAAAGTTTCGTTGACGGGGGAGGGGGGGGGGGGGGCAAATCTCGCTTTCCCGGAACAAAAATCACAACCTCCCGGAACGGTTGGGGGGATATGCATTTGCCTACCGATTTGTCGTTGGGGGTGGGGGCAATTGGGGCATTCCAGAACAGATTGACCAAAACAATCTCTAAATAACACACTACATCTCATTTCGATAAAACTACGGGATATCTGGGCTGTTGATTTACACTGTGAACTTTTCAGCCTCGTCCGTCAAATGGTTTTCGAGTTACAGCCTCGGGCAACTTTGTAATGTCAAGCAAAACTCAAATTTTCAGCGGACAATATCTCCCATCTAAACCAGTAAAACGCCTTAATCGGCGGTAACCGAGGGATATTGCTTCCCTGGGACAAACCAGGATAACTAGACAAACGGACAAACTACATACAAAATATGTTGTATTACATTTGTCATGATATCCTTTCTCGAATCCGCCAAAAGGGAGTACGTCCTGAGCGCTGCATGCTTCATCGTATAAATTAATGCTTAGATAAATCAAGCCATTTTTGATTAAGAATTATTTTAGTTAATTTCGACATTTGCATGTGCCACGCGCTATGGCACCACCTCTATCAGAACGCACTATACAACAATCAAAATTGATTTGATGGACCTATCCAATGGTGCAAACCCGATCTCAATCGGAGCAGTGGTTGCAAAGTTATTAGCTTCCGAAAAGCGTCTGTTCTACCGTGTCGGGCCGGTTTGGGCCGGGTCAAATGTAAATTTGCCTAGTAAGTTGACGAGAAACCTCACGGGCGCTTCGCGCCCGCTCAGTAATCACCAGAATCATCAGGAACAATATATTATTATGATGTAATCATTTTTGGAAATTCGGAAATTTTGCTATTTCAACACGTCATCGTGATATCAGGTGATCTCAGGTCAAATCACGTGATTTTATAATGTGGTCTTTTAAAATTCGGATTTTTTTTCCAAGCCAGAATGGACATCGATACATAAACCTTCTATATTAAAAAAAATAGTGAGTTTTTTTCTAAATATAATATTTATATATAATAAAAATAAATAAATAAAATAAAATTTTTATTTTTGTATTTGGAAAAATAATGGTCAATCAGCACGTCTTTGGTAATAACTTAGCGCGTAATTGTGCTAGAGAGCTCAATTAAACGGCATTACGCTTAGGTATCTCGTCGACCTGCTTTCAATGATATACATCAGCCCTGTAGTCGCTCTGTGACCTCAAGGTCACGTGACCAGAGGTCACCCGGTGCAGTCCACGTCAGATCGACCAAACCATAACATCCTACTTCTCACATTTCGATTGAACTAGGTGTCGTTACCTGGACCGTACATTCACGCTGTAAAATTTCCAGCCCCGTCCGTCGAACGGGTTTCGAGTTATAACCTCAGGCATCTCTTCAATGTCGCACAAAGGTTTAATTTTCTTCAGGCGATATATATCGGGATATATCCTATAAATAATTGGAATGATATAAAACTATGTATCATCAGAATCGCCATGAACCACACATTAATGTAATGTAATCTTGTGTGAGAACTCGAATAGAAAGGTGTCGAAATTGTGGCATGTGACCTCGGGTCAGGCCACGTTATTTCGTTATGTTCTCAGTTAAAATTCATGATTTTTCTTGGGTGGAATAGGAGGATGCAGGCCCTTTGAATCACGTGCCAACCTATTTCGCTCAGTGATCAAGATCACATGATGACATAATTAAATATATCGCCGATAGAGGCGTCTGTGGGTCCTCAAGATATCAATTTTTCTCCTCTCTATTTCCAGGCCGAGAATGTTATAAACATAGCTAAAAGTGTCTTCCAGAGAGCAAAAAAAAACGTGCAATTGTGCGAAATGAAATGAAAAATGTCATAAAATTATCTATTGAATAATAAAGCCAGGTCATTTGGGAAATCAACCTCTGGGGACGTGACCTTGAGGTCATGGAGTGACCTGCGGGGATCATGCAGCATTGATGCATCATTGAATGCAGCTCGACGGGACAGATATAATGCCGTTGAGTTAAGCTCTCTAGCACAATAATTATGTGCAAAGTTTTTACCAAAGACCATGATTTTTCAACAAACATATATATATATATATATATATATATATATATATATATATATATATATATATATATATATATATATATATATATATATATATATATATATATATATATATATATATATATATATATATATATATATATATATATATATATATATATATATATATATATATATATTATATATATATATATATATATATATATATATATATATATATATATATATATATATATATATATATATATATATATATATATATATATATATATATATATATATATATATATATATATATATATATATATATATATATATATATATATATATATATATATATATATATATATATATATATATATATATATATATATATATATATATATATATATATATATATATATATATATATATATATATATATATATATATATATATATATATATATAGGAAAAACCTATCTCCAATTTCTTACCATCGAAGGTTAATATATCGAAGTCGATTCTGGCAAGAAACAAATTCCGAATTTTAAATGGCCACATGATAAAATCACGTGATCTGACCTAAGATCACATGTGGGGCATTCCACAGTAAGACCGGTGGGTGCCGTCTGACCATTTTTAATTTTCTTGAAAAGTGATGCATTGGGGGTTTCAAGGGCGGTACATTCATGGGTAGTGACCAAAACATTCCCCCCTAAAAATATTTTCCAAAATACGGCCTTCCGTATTTTCCCAAGTTCACTATGTAGGCCTAATTTTGACGACCAATAACTCCGAGACATAAGGCAACCGGTGGGTGGCGTCTGACCATTTTTATTTTTCTTGAAAAGTTGTGCATTTCAAGGGCGGTGAATTCATGGGTAGTGACCCAAACATTCCCCCCAAACAAATATTTTCCAAAATACGGCCTTCCGTATATTCCCAAGTTCACTGTGTAGGCCTAATTTTGACGACCAATAACTCAGAGACAAAAACAAAAACGATTTTGAAAACTGTTTTGTTTGGATCAGGATTAGTCGAAAAACAATTTGGCAATCACGGATTTGCGATTTTTTGTCACGTGACCTCGTGACCTACTTTTTGCGCAGTGACCTTGACCTGTTGGAAACTGAAATTAACATTCATAACCGTCTGATGACGATTTGAGCTTCATTGATGTACTTTCGTATACAAAATAAAAAAGTGGGGTTTGACCTGTAAAACCTACTTTTGGGGACTTCCACAGTAAGACAGCCATTTTTTTTTATTTGCCGTCCGACCATTTTTAATTTTCTTGAAAAGTTGTGCACTGGGGGTTTCAAGGGCGGGGAATTCGTTGGTGGTGAAGAGAAAAACAACAAGATAAGGCCTTCCGAAAATGTCCCAAGTTCACTGTACAGGCCTCATTTTGGAAATTTTAATTTTAATTTTAATTTCGGGTCGGGTCGGGCCGGGCCGGGCCGGGCCGGGTCGGGTCGGACCGCTCATATTCATATTTTCCCCATATACCACGGAAAGACGAGCGAGCGCTTCGCGCTCGCTCGAAATTACGTTATAATTTTTTGACGCGATCTGTTCCCCGTGCTTCTCTCATTTTGACCAAACTCTAGAAAGCCTGTGCGCAGCTTCCCGACAGCAATGCAGATTGCAGCAACTGGTTGCCACGCAGACCCTGGATCCGTTGGTTATGCCTTCCCAAGTCATGCGCGAGACCGTTTCCACATTTGTTGCGATGTTGTATGTTGTAAAAATCAGCCATGTATCGCGCCAACTGATCACACATACCTGCTACGAAAATAACGTATCGGTTCACCACTACTGCGTGTTGTCATTGACCTCATTTCGTCAACTCTCGATAGTTGTACTTGTACCGCACATCAGTAGCACGCGCACCTAAAATTCGCACATCAGTAGCACACGCAGTCACCTTACACGACATTGACAAGACAATTATCATGTCTCAGATCCCATGCTGTAGACGGCCCGCTCACAAACAAGTGATCGAAATCCGCGAAGTTTCCTCAAAAACGGGTGGGGGCCCGCACACAAGGGGCCCGCTCTTAGAGCTTTGACCCCCCCCCCCCCCCCTTACCCCAATGAAATCCTGCGTGCGCCACTGTGCATGACTTAGATGGGAGATATTGCCCCCTGAAAATGAGTTTTGCTTGACATTACAAAGTTGTCCGAGGCTGTAACTCGAAAACTGTTCGACGGACGGGGCTGAAAAGTTCACAGCGTGAATCTACAGCCCAGATAACCCTTGACACGTAGTTTTATCGAAATCTGAGATGTAGGATGTTATTTATAGATTGTTTTGGTCGATTTGTCCTGGAATGCACCACATGTGACAAGTTTGGTAGTCGCCGGTAACGGATGCAAGAGTCCGAGGCCCGGACACGAAAAGCTGCGAGACTGAACTGACGAAACACTTGGTGACGTAACGGGGGGCCGCGGCGTCGGCTAGGAAGATGATAAAATGTGCTTTGTCATGTAACGCGTACTGTGTATGCTTACTGGTTACAAGACATGAGTGTCGAGTGAGCGAGTAGGGAGTGCCCGCAAACGACTATAGAGACGGCGAGGCACTGACACGGGAACTCACAGAGCAAGAGAAACTTTCTCTCTCAAGACTAGAGCCGTCAGGTGAAGTCTTGGGTAGGTCTTCCATCGGCAATATAACAAGGACGCCTATACTGTACGTGTATACTGTATCGCGCAACGTGGAGCAGCATCTTCCCATATTTTCCCCTTCAGACATTCACGTTTATTTACATTCACATACAGGATGCGGGATACAACAGATTTTAGAACACGCGACACACAAATGTTACTACGCAGTACGCATGCGTAGGCATGGATTCGTCTTGAACGCGAACACCAACACATTGAGATACTACTACATATTTGTAAATGTATTTGTACCACTGTATTTTCACTCAGTAGGTACAGGGACCCGCAGTTGCTATGTATGGTATACACTAAGGTCGAGCTTATTTTCTCCTCTAGCGTATGTTTGACGGCGAATTAAGAAACGACTGTATATGCATTCAAACCGCATTACTGAGAGCTTCAAATTGATATATTCACGCATTGGCTCACCTTATCCATTGGCTGTTTTTAAGCAAAAATCCGTTTTTAGCGCTTTGCGGTGGTAAAAACGGATTTTTGCTTAAAAGCAGCCAATGGATAACGTGAGCCAATGTGTCAATATATCAATTTGAAGCTCTCAGTAATGCAGTTTGAATGCATATATAGTCGTTTCTTAATTCGTCGTCAAACATACGCTAGAGGAGAAGGAAGCCGGACCTTAGTGTGTACCATAGCCACTGCGGGGTGGGGGCGTGCGTTGAAGCCAGCAGTACCTATTGTCACGCTACTCGCATTATTCAGATCGCTGATATGTAGGTATCACAATACGGTGACGACACGATACGGCAGGTTGTCCCGATCGAGGGCCGAGCAGAACTGATGTGGGGCCGAGCAGAACTGATGTGGGGCCGAGCAGAACTGGTGTGGGGTCGAGCAGAACTGATGTGGACACAGGATGACAAGAGTTAGGCTGCGTTATTTGTATGACTATAAACATCACCCATTTCTGGATGTATATAATCTGTTTATACAGTTGTTCTCAAACCGGTGCTATGGGCAGAGGTCTCATATATAGCCATTCGAGCCATTAAAACGGTCGTTTTGGGCAGTACGTTCGCGCATTTTTACACGAATGGAACCTGACAGGTGAACAACTGGTCAGTTGCAAGCAGTCATCAGGACAAGTCTCTATACTTCTTCCACTAGAAATAACATTCGTAAAAGGCACTGAGCCAGGCACTGTCTGTTCTTGTTCAGAAAATGCAAACATATATCCATCTCACTCACACATATATTCCTGAGCTACTAGTCCAGGAAGTGGCAAGGAAGACCATATTCGACTATCGCAAACGCCGTTTCACCATGAAGCAAGCCATTTGATGCGGTCTGCTTTTTGTCGGTTGTTTTTCTTTTGATTTCCCTCCTCGTTGTAGGTGACTTGTCAGCTGTCTTGTCATCACTCTGTTCTGTCTCATCTCCGCGCTGCCGGAGCCGGGAAGCCGGGAAGGCCGGCAGTGGTGGTGACGTTCAGACGTCCGCCTCCGCGTCAGTGCTGACGACGATAGAGTGGGAACACCAACTGCTGAAAAGAACGTATGTTTAAATTTGTTTGCCTTGCGAAATATCAGCTTACAGTTACATACGCGACACATTGATTACAGCCGATGATCTTATATAATGTGTCATTTAACTAATACGATATGTATCACTCCATCTTTCCCTCTCTCGCCAGCCCTCCTTCTCCCTCAGCTACCTTAGCAATATCTTACTCTTACTTTCTTCTTCCCCATTTTAAAGCGAGTTTCAGTTATTCCGACATTTCTAGCAATCATGAAGTATCCGATTGCAGGCCCGCTATATTGTTTAGCTTTAATATATTGTAAAAAGTATTCCTACGACTCGAGTTCAAACGATTAATTCCTGGGCCTCCGTATTTGTCAGAAGCCGTTAATCCATAAATGATATTATCAATATATATTTTAACATAGCAATTAGCATCAGTTCGCTCTTATTAGTACTCGTTCGAAGATTAGATTTGTGCCGAATTCCGGCGGCATTTCCCGTATGGTTGCAGTGGAGCGGGGAGGAACGGCGCGGCGGGGCGAATCACACCTGTTGGCGGTGTCAGTTCACACCTGTTGGCGGTGTCAGTCGCGCTGTGGTCGGCGGCTAGATGACCGTCCCTGAAGACCCTGCATCCGCCTCCTCGGCCGCAGCTGACTCCGTTCTTCCGCAGTCTCACACAGTGGACATATTCCACCGCAGACGTCTCGTACAAGTGGACATATTCCACCGCGGACAACTCACACAAGTGGACATATTCCACCGCAGACAACTCACACAAGTGGACATATTCCACCGCAGACGTCTCGTACAAGTGGACATATTCCACCGCAGACATCTCACACAAGTGAACATATTCCACCGCAGACATCGCACACAAGTGGACATATTCCAGCGCAGACGTCCCAAACAAGTGGACATATTCCACCGCAGACATTTCACACAAGTGGACATATTCCACGTGCAAACGTCTCGTACAAGTGGACATATAAACCTGCTGCTCACGGACATATATAATACACGGACATACCTACTCCACGTCACGTACAAATATGTATATCATGCAGATCTACGTATACACCATGTGTAGACTTCTGACATGCATGGTATATGACAAAGACCTCATTCGCAGAGATGCAGCACCTGTGCACGTTACACACGTAGACAAATCATATTCCATATGCAGGAACCCGCCGACTGAAATTCAGCTAAACAGACGCCGCTAATAGTGGACGAGAACTTCTGGCTCTTCTGCCTGACATGAACGTCTATGCAGGAAATTACAGGACCATGTGCCCAGTTAACACGTGGTTATGTAGGCATTGAGCTTATTACTGGGACTTGGGAGTGGGCACGCCTGGGCACATGCCGGGGATTCCGGCGATGATATAAGGGGTGGTTGTCCCCATTTCCAGAACTCCAGCATTTGTCACACGGGAGTGGAGGCAAACGGGTGTGTTAGGAGATGGACTTTGCCTCGCCGCGTCTCTGCAGGACATCCGCCGTCTCTGGTGACACATACGATATCGTCATACAATATTGTCATACGATATCGTCATACAATATTGTCGTACAATATTGTCATATGCCATTCATCCATACAACGTACGTGTGTTTGGCATTCGATTAATTCATTTACAATTGCATTTTCTTATTCAACCACTTTCACATGCATACATTCTACAATATACACTCACACTTAGATATAGGTACTGGTATAGGTATATAGGTACAGTCACACTGAGATATAGGTACTGGTATTCAAGGTTAAGTCAGAGTAAGTAAACATTGGCCAGGTTCTTACTGGATTTCCTGAATTATTCGTGTATTTCCTTACTCATTCGCACAACTCACTCAATCTCTCACTCATTCATGCAGGATAAGGTGATGTATTTTTTATTGGAGAGGGGCTGGGGCTTGAATGGTGAACGATCAACGATGTAGTGAATACAAAATATAAACTACACAATCTACCTATAGCACAGCTTATGAACGCAATTGATTACTATGGTATGCAGAAACATATTAAAGTCAACAACAAAAGCATTCATCGACAGAAAAGTGAGCTGACCAGATTTGTCAACATTGTACTTTACGTTCTTAGCGTGTGGCGCAGGGCGCTGTTACGTTATAACATCTGTATACGTTTTTCGCCTGTAGTTTGAGTCGGGACAGAGTGGCGTCAGTGGCTCACCACAAGGCCCCAGCAAGGCGGGGGTCCACTCGCGGTCGGTGCAGCGCGTCTCGTGCTGGGCGCCGTTCTGGCACGTGTAGAGCACGACGGCGCCCTCCTGCCGGCCGCCGTCCCACGTGACGTTCCGCGCGTCCGTGCCGTTTCCCGGGTCAGGAATGTCGCCCAGACAGGAGACTGCAACCAACGGGTGCGGCGGTGGGTCACCACCAGCTCAGGTCACCGGTGCGGTGGTGGACCGACTCACCGGCCACTGCAGTCGTGACCGTCACGGCCAGACCTTGTCCTCTGACCGTTACCGTACGGGGGGGGGGGGGGAGGGGGCGCCACATAACACCGGAGTTGCGGCGCCCTTAAACCCCAAAACACGCACACACGTGGGGAGGATTTTTGTCCTCGTGACCCGTTTTCCATGGAACAACAGTCGTAATATGTGACCTGTGGCATGTGGTCCGTGACCTGATACCTGTGTCCCGTGACCTGTGGCATGTGGCCCGTGACCTGATACCTGTGTCCCGTGACCCGTGACATGTGACCCGTGACATGGGACCTGTGATATGTGACCTGTGACATGTGACCTGTGATATGTGACCTGTGATATTTGACCTGTGATATGTGACCTGTGACATGTGACCTGTGATATGTGATCTGTGATCTGTGACCTGTGACCTGTGACCTGTGACCTGTGACCTGTGACATGTGACATGTGACCTGTGACCTGTGACCTGTGACCTGTGACCTGTGACCTGTGACCTGTGTGTGACCCGTGACCTGTGTCCGGGGCAGTGCTCACCGCACGGCTCCGACTCGCTGCTCCAGCCATCCGCGCCGCAGGTCAGCATCTGACTGCTGCTGTTGGACAGCAGGGTGGTCGTGACGTTGGAGCAGAAGAAGGTGATGTTGGTCCCGACTGGAGCCCGGTCGGTGACGTTGGCCGACAGGTCCCATGTCTGGGTCACGCTGTCAGGCGCGGCCGGCAGAGGGCAGTCTGAAAACGCACGACACACTGTAACGGGGATGGCAAGATTCATTATAGACCGAAACATGCTGTACCTACTGCTTCAAAGCAGTTTGAAGGTATTCTGCAAAACATTTACTAGAAGACATTGGCATTATAAAAAAATCAGAAAAAAATATTTCAAATCCTCTTAAAATTTAAAAGATTAGGGAACCTTTTCAGAGGGGAGAAATGCTGAGAAAAAAATATTTCTTTCACATGTGAAATGACCAAGCGATTCCTTGAAAAAACAATGTTCAAGTATCATCGATTAAGGGGGACAGAGATATACCTATACTCAGTGGCGGATCCAGGGGGGGGGGGGTCACGGGGGTCACGGGGGTCATGACCCCCCCCCCACTTGAGGCGTGAAGGGGCACCACCGTGCCAGGGGCACCAGGGGCACCACCGCCCCGGGGTACCACCAAAACCCCAAAATAAAGCAAAAATAAAGTTGATACCAGTACCCTGGGTCAGTGGTTGATACCAGTACCCTGGGTCAGTGGTTGATGTGCCGACTCACGGTCACAGGGTTCCGGCGGCGCCGTCCAGCCGGAGGCGTTGCACGTCACGCTCTGGTTGGTCAGCCCGGCGGCCGTGGTCATCTCGTCAACACAGCCGTACTGCAGCGTGCTGCCGATCAGACCCGTCACGTTCCCAGTCCGGTTCTGAGACGGACCGGCCTCGGCTGGGTCCCCGGCACACTCTGAAACACAGCAGCACACACTGAACACAGCAGATCACACTCTGAAACACAGCATCACACACTGAAACACAGCAGCTCACACTCTGAAACACAGCAGCACACACTGAAACACAGCAGCACACTCTGAAACACAGCAGCACACACTGAAACACAGCAGCACATACTGAAACACAGCATCAGCACACACTGAAACACAGCAGCACACACTGAAACACAGCAGCACACTCTGAAACACAGCAGCACACACTGAAACACAGCAGCACATACTGAAACACAGCAGCAGCACACACTGAAACACAGCAGCACACACTGAAACACAGCAACACACTCTGAAACACAGCAGCACACACTGAAACACAGCAGCATACACTGAAACACAGCGACACACACTGAAACACAGCGACACACTCTGAAACACAGCAGCACACACTGAAACACAGCATCACATACTGAAACACAGCAGCATCACACACTGAAACACAGCAGCACACACTGAAACACAGCAGCACACACTGAAACACAGCAGCACACACTGAAACACAGCAGCACACACTGAAACACAGCAGCACACACTGAAACACAGCAGCACACTGAAACACAGCAGCACACACTGAAACACAGTAACACACACTGAAACACAGCAGCACACTGAAACACAGCACCACACACTGAAACACAGCAGCACACACTGAAATACAGCAGCACACACTGAAACACAGCAGCACACACTGAAACACAGCAGCACACTGAACACACAGCATCACACACTGAAGCACAGCAGCAGCGCACACTGAACACACAGCGACACACACTGAAACACAGCAGCACACACTGAAACACAGCAGCACACTGAAACACAGTAACACACACCGAAACACAGCAGCACACTGAAACACAGCAGCACACACTGAAACCCAGCAGCACAGATTGAAACACAGCGACACACACTGAAACACAGCAGCACACACTGAAACACAGTACCACACACTGAAACACAGCAGCACACTGAAACACAGCAGAACACACTGAAACACAGCACCACACTGAAACACAGCAGCACAGACTCAGACTCAGACTGTTTATTAAAGCACTCCGCAATGTACTTGCGGCTATTACTGCTTCACGTCATTGTAGTATAAAACTAAAGGAATGTGGTATGATCATGGAACACAAACGCACATATACACAAGTTCACACAACAACAGTCATACAAACACAATCACACGCTAGTCAAA